>BPLR01000516.1:0-34370 GCA_021605095.1 Caerostris extrusa | reverse complement strand
GTTACGTATTGCTCCTGTCACTCAAATCTGATAGAAGATATTCTGCATCATGTATACTTATAAAATTAGCGAATGTTCGCGCGACTCAGCAGGCGTTGAAACAACTATAGATTGCATATGAACTATACCATGAGTTGCATTGTAATTGGTGATAGACCGAGTTGAGAAATATATACTCCATTGAGAAGGAAAGAAGGGAAGCTTCTTGACGGATTTTCTTAAAAGAAGATTTTTGATGAAAAGAGAGAGTTCTGTGACGATTCAAAAGTGTATTTTGTTTTTCTTTTTTTGACTGAACCGGCCGTAGTTTCCACCTGTTTTCAAAGTGAGCCCCTTGCAGTTTTTCGTGTATCACGTCGTGTGATAATTAAGATCTGCAGCAGACCGGTTGGACTAGATTCGTCGGAGACTCGAGAACTCTGAAAAATCTCCGCCTTTGGAGTGAACTGCACTTGTGTATTTAATTTTCTATCTTTAATTTTCAATTCATTGTAAATAGAGTTATGTATATAGAAATACTAGTTGTAAATAAAAATTAAAAGTGTTCCCGTGAACCTAAAAGCGCTGTTATAAGCCAAGTATAGACTAAGACGTTACAATGACTATCACAAGAATTCCATCTTCTGAAGATATTAGCAATCATTTGTTTGTAGAGTGAACTTCCGTTATGAAAGGTCGTCCAAGAACTCATTTGATGATAATTTTGAACCAACCAAATGGTAAAACAATGACTATTAGATCTAATTTCTTGGTGTTTTTTGCAACACATATGAGTTTAGAGCTATTGAAGTAGTCATTAAAACGAATGCGTGTCATTCTTACCTGGTATTCTCTTTATATCCAAGTGGTTACTGACATTTGCACTGATACATTAAATCTTATGCGTTAACTACTGCCAAAGAACTGATTATAAATTATTAATAGCCAATAGTGTGCACTTTTTGCAGTGCACAAATCACAATACATGGGGGTGAAATAATTTCATCTGCATTGTTACCCATTGGACAATCTGGGTAACTTAAGAGGCAATGTTTAAGGAAAAAAAAAAAGAGTGAGAGAAATGTGACGCAGAAGATAGTTTTTTCTGCTCTTTTGATATCTTCTGATCCATTTTTTTAAGTCTGAGGCAATGTCCTGAAAGTCCCATGTATGGCATCTAATAGATTAAAATTGACAACAGACTGTTGTTCTGAGAACTTTGAAACTGTTTAATTTTAATTTATCATCCCTTAAAACCTCCTGGAAAACAATTTGAAGACGATTGGATCAAAACGCTGATGGGGTGTGGGTTTTTTTCTCCTCCTTAAATAATGTATTTTTGCCCTATATTTATCTTAAATAATGTAACGAATTGTAATGATTTAAGAAAAAAATAGAGCTGAAGATTAATTCATTGATTTCCAAATTTTATATCTTTAAGCTTCAAAGGGTTTTATATACTTGTTTACTTTTTCTCTTTTAAGTCTTAGATGGGTATATAGATACATAAAAGAACATTTATTACTATTATATCTATATACAGTAGAACCTCTCTGTAAGTCGAACTTCCGAGGGAGACGCCAAATAATTCAGTTATAGAGTTTACGACTTCGGAGGATTTCGATTTACGCGGTTTTCCAAATAAATATTCGACTTGTAGAGGTTTGGATTCTTTCTTAACTTATTTTGAGTTAAGAGATAAAAATAAATAAAAATTCAAGTTACGAGGTAATAAACATGTTTATTTGCAACCTAAAAAGTTATATTATGTACTACAATAAAAAACATCAAAAATAATTCAGAAACCTTAAAATTAAAAATATTATGTATTAAAAAGCCAGTTATTATTATTATTATTATTATTTATTTATTATTATTATTTTTTGCTTTAGGCAATGCGATCGTTCGCTATCTATATAATTATCTAAGCTATCAAGAGCAGAAAATTCTTTTCTTCCAAGTTGCTATTTCATAGAATTGCCGTAGTTCTATTTTACTATATACTCATACATTGTTTTTCTAGGAAACGATGCGCATTGTCGGCAAATCCTTAAAGTCTGTTAACTTTTTTCGAGCTATAGAGGTAATTAGTTTCAAATGATCGAATTGTAAGGTTGTAAAAGAGTAAAAATCAAACATTACTTATGTTCGAGATACAGAAGTCAATTTTTCGAGCTGCAGTGGGGGAAAATTATACCAAATGACTTGTGGGGATTGACTAATATTTCGACATAGAGGGGTTGAATTTCGAGTAATGGAGGTTTTGGGGCTTGAAGGGAAGGGAACAAAAAAGGAGTGGATGTTTTCGAACTTAAAGAGGTTCTACTGTATGTGTTCTTTTTGAAAAAGTAGATTTCATAAGGGGTGGAGGGCGTTAAGCAATTTCTTCTCAAAAGAGGGTGGTAGGAGACAAATGAGTTCGGAAACCACTGATCTAAAGGAAGCTATTCACACATTAACTACGCTACAAGCTGTCTACAATTAGCACTAAATATTGTACGTTTAATGTTAATATGAAAAAATATTTCTAATAAATCATAGTCTGTTCATGTTGATTAAACTGCAGTCATTTGTTTCTATTATGAGCCTGAGTGATTTATGTTTGATCTATTTGTGTTATATATAGATTTCAAGAGGGGGTGGAAGACGTTAAGCAATTTCTTCTCAAAAGAGGGTGGTAGGAGACAAATGAGCTCGGGAACCACTGATCTAAAGGAAGCTGTTCGCACATTACACTATACTCAGAGCCGGATTTTCCTATAGGCTAAATAGGCTTCAGCCTAGGGCCTCAAGATCAAAGGGGCCTACGTTCAAATTGTTAGCAAAATTAGATTTACTATTTTAAAAACTGCAAAAACACAAAACACTGAAGCTAAAATAAAGAGAAATATGACTAATAAACAAACATAAAAATGTATTGGTTAGGATCAATGCGTATGGCTCATTGGCTCTGTTCGTTTGTATATACTAGATTGCACCAAAGTATAGTTCATACGTTCACTGATTGCTATGGCAAATATTGACGTGCCTTATGATACTAAGCTGTGGTTTGTTCTTGCATTAATCTGGATTTTAATTGCTATTGACCTGGATTTTCTTTGAATAAAAAGTTCCATTTTTGGTTTAGTTTAAAACTTAAAATTCATAATAATTCATGCTTAAACTTTAAATGCGAATTATTATGAAATAAATTTATCTGAATTGAATTTGCTTTTAATCTTCAATGTATTGAATATATTTAATTTAATTTGATAGAAAATAGGATAATTTTATTACATATGTTATTTTCGTAGTCAAAGATTTTTATTATTTGAAATTTGTTTTTTGTAAATGTTGTTCGTTATGTTTTATTAGTTATTGTTTCAAGTACTATATAGGGTGCTGAGAAATGTCTAAATAAGTGTTCTCGACTTTTTTTGTGCCACATTTTTTATAAAGATTAGTACCAATCACAACATGTTTCATTTAACATATTGATATATATCACAGTAATGGTGTATTTTATTATCTTTCATGTAATTTACAAACTTAAAAATGGGAGGTGAAAGGGCCTCATAAATGGAATAGCCTAGGGCCTCTTTTCATCTAAATCCGGCCCTGACTACGCTACAAGCTGTCTACAATTAGCACTAAATATTGTACGTTTAATGTTAGTAGCGCAAAATATTTCTAATAAATCATAGTCTATTCACGTTGATTAAACTACAGCCATTTGTTTCTATTATTATGAGCTTATAGACCTGAGTGATTTATGTTTGATCTATTTGTGTTATACGTATTTGAAGGTTAATTTTAAATATATGGATCTTACGTGTGATTTTTTTTTATTATTATTCTTTTCCATGGGTCTGACGTAGAGGTCATTGTGCTATTGTTGAAAACATGTCCTTACCTTTGTACCAGTCATAAACCTCGCCGGAAATGTTGAAATAAATAAATAAAAAAAAAAAAATCGACTACAATAGCCCAATTGTAGTTGGGTGCATATTTTTCCTCTGTCTTCCTGTTCTTTTAATTTTACATGAAAATTTTTTCAGAATTTTTGAAACTGAAAGTTGTGATTCATAAATGATAGTCTCTGTGACAGATTATTTATTTACTTTTAAGACATTTTTAGAAATTATTCGAGAGGTTTTAACACTAATATTATATTTCAACAATGTAAGTACATATATTAATTAAACTCTTAAAAAAGAAAATTTATTTATGAAGTATTTTTAAAGGAGTTAAAGTTTGTTTTTATTTTGTATAATTAAGAAAAAAAAATTCTATTTATAGGATATATTATGAATGAAAAAAGATGTTCAAATTTAACTCGGAAAAAGCTAGTCCAGTTAAAAATTTAATGTTGTTTTAGCTAATTATTTTTCTAATTCTACTTAATCTTGACATAATAATTATATTATAAAAAAAGAAAAAAAAATTAAGCCTGTATAAAAGATATAAACTCACAAATCTGAGAAAAAAATTCCTTTATTTGTTTACCTTCTTTTCAAAAAAATTAAAAATTTAAACTCTTTTATTTATTTGAAATTTTTTTAAATTGATGCTATTGCACATTCATCAGCTCTGCCTGCTAGGGACCACAGGTTTCAGTTTCCGAGTCCCTGCGGCGCCATAGATGTTTGTAGTGGTTCGAATCCCCTTTAAATCCTGATCTAACATAACTGTAGAGCGTTAGGCGTAGGGCTGATAACTCTACCCCGTAAAACGAAAAACCTCTCCTGACTCGAACTCTGCCAGTAGGTTGACGGCCTTGGCTCACCAGGGACTGTTGCGCCAATGAAGAAGAAGACATATTCATCAGTAGTAGATCGTTTTTTAAAAAAATACCGAAAGATATTATTTTGAGATGTTTTAATTACTCATCTGTATTTCTATATACATTTAAACAATGAAAACAGAAATGAATTAAAATGCGAAGCACTTAATTATTTTTGTCCAATTTCATTTAATTTTTGTCCAATTTCATTTAATTTTGTTCAGTTTCTGACATGATTATATGATTCTTCTTTAATGTCGCTTTTTTTTTTTCTCTCATTTTACTATTTCATACGAGATACATTGCTAAATTTAAAATTAAAAAAAAAAAATTTGTTACTTTTTCGGAAGAATTTCCTCCGGTATTTTAAACAAGCATTTTCATTTTTTTTTTTTTTTTTTTCTGTTTTAATAACGTTTTTAGCATTTTATCTTTAAAGAACTATACTAACGCTTGAGATGGGATAAAATAAAATAAGGAGTATTTTGTGTTTTCGCTTATCCTTATCGATTTTATTCGATGTTGGTTCGTTAACTTTATTGAATGCTAACTTAATAATAATGAATGTTTCTTAGTTCTAAAATGTTCAAAGTCAGTTTCCAGCGTTTTAAAATAGTATTAGAAATCTTAAAATAATGATAATGATAAAAATAATTTTAAATCGTAAAAAAATTCTTTTTCTAAAGATATCATTACATGCTCAAAATATTGCTTCAATAAATAAATTAGTAAGAAAAACGATAATGCTTTTGAAATTTTTTAAAAATTTCCGTTTTATTCGGCAAACAAAATCTTTCAAGCTATAACTATAACACTTTTATAATAAGCTATATGGGGCTTGAATGGTCGAGTGGCTGGCGCTCGGTACCACAGGTTTTTGTTCGAGTCCCGGCGGTGCCATGGATGTTAGTAGTTCGTAATCCACTTTTAAGCCGTAGGTCCCGGTCTCATATGACTTTAAGAGCATCACGGAGCAAAAGTCAGACTTCTACCTACTGATGCTCCTTCACAATAAAAGCTGCTTCCTTCCCCTTCAACCATGAGTCCATACTGGTTCGTGAGCTTGGTCTAGATTATATATCTACCAAGTGGGATAAGTCACAACAACAACAACATAATAAACTATAATTATATAAATACATGTATTTAATTTATGTTATAACTTTTAAATGTATATACACTAAAGTGACAAAAGTCATGGGATACCTCTTAATATCGTGTCGGCCCTCCTTTCGCCCGCCGAAGTGCAGCAACTCGACGTGGCATGGACTCAACAAGTCGTTGGAAGTCTTCTGCAGGAATATTGAGCCATGCTGTCTCGATAGACGTCCATAATTGTGAAAGCGTTGATGGTGCAGGATTTTGGGCACGAACAGACCTCTCGATGATGTCCCATAAATGCTCGATGGGATTCATGTCGGGCGATCTAGGTGGCCAGATCATTCGTGGAATTGTCCAGAATGTTCTTCAAACCAATCGCGAACAGTTGTGGCCCGGTGACATGACGCATTGTCATCCATAAAAATCCCATCGTTGTTTGGGTACATGAAGTCCATGAATGGCTGCAAGTGATTTCCAAGTAGCTGAACATAAGCATTTCCAGTCAATGTTCGGTCCAGTCACACCAGAGGACCAAGTCCATGCCATGAAAAAACAGCCCACACCATTACGGAGCCACCACCAGTTTGAACAGTGCCTTGCTGACAGTTTGGGTCCATGGCTTCGTGGGGTCTGCGCCACACTCGAACCCTACCATCAGCTCTTACCAACTGAAATCGTGACTCATCGGACCAGGCCACAGTTTTCCATTCATCTAGGGACCAACCGATATGCTCACGTGCCCACGAGAGTCGCTGCAAGCGATGTCGTTCTGTCAGTAAAGGCACTCGAGTCGGTCTTCTGCTGGAATAGCCCAAGAAAGCCAAATTTCTCTGCACAGTTCTAACAGACAAGTCCCTTGTACTTTCCACATTGATTTCTGCGGTTATTTGACGCAGTGTTGCTTGTCTGTTAGAATTTACGACTCTTTGCAGACGTCGCCGGTCTCGGTCGTTAAGTGCAGGCGGTCGACCACTGCGCTGTCCATGGTGGGATGTTATGTCTGAAATTTCATACTCTCGGCACACTCTTGACACAGTGGATCTGGGAATGTTGAATTCCCTAACGATTTCCGAAATGGCATGACCCATGCGTCTAGCTCCAACTAACATTCCGCGTTCAAAGTCTGTTAATTCCCGTCGTGCGGTCATCATCACGTCAAAACCTCTTCACATGAATAACTTGAACAGAAATGAAAGCGCTGTGCATTTATACCTGTTCTACGCGATGCTACTGCCATCTGAAAATTTGCATATTGCTATCCCATGACTTTTGTCACTTCAGTGTATATGCATATGATAATCTTCTGATTTTTGAAGAAAAAAAAATTTTTAATAGAAACTTAGTGAAGTTAAGGTCATTGCATTTTTTAAAATAAAATTTCGCATATATATTTATATATAAACAAGATTTTATTACAATGGATAATTATTCACAGAAGAGCAGAGCCAGGATGTCCGCTAGAAGGATCATTTTACAATCCTCAATTAGATTTAATACTCATGGAAAAATCTATTCCCAAGAAGTCAGCCATGTGGTTTGTGGTTTAGGACCTCTGACGTACATTGAGTAGATACTCAATGGGACTTTCGGCGACAACCGGTATATAATTAAGAAACAGTATAACTCAGAGAAAAACTTGGTCAGGACCAGGGCCGGATTTAGATGAAAAGAGGCCCCAGACTATTCCACTTATGAGGCCCTTTCACCTCCCATTTTTAAATTACTTATTATGTTTGTTTATTAGTCATACGTGCAGAATTTCCCCTTATTCTTGATTCAGTGTTTGCTGTTTTTGAATAGTGTAATTCTAATTTTGCTAACAATTTGAATGTAGGACCCTCTTAATCTTGAGGCCCTAGGCTGAAGCATAGTTAGCCTAAAAGAAAATCCGGCCCTGGTCAGGACTATGACAGATAAGAACTTGTGCAGAACTGTAATTGAATTGTCAGGTAGAGAACTCTGTGTGTAGCTGTGAATAGTCTTATTATAACTTTGTAAATAGTGTATATAACAAAAGTTATTGAAAAACGAACAGCCTTTCCTTCCTTTTAAATTCTCTTAGACACCACCATACCTAAAAAGGAGGACACAGCCGGGATGAGCTTGTTGATTAAGTAAAAATTTGAAGTAGCTATCTCAGCTTTTTAAAGTAGCTTTCGTATGTTTGAAGTATCCAACTGACAAAGACTTCTGGATCAACCGCAGTCCTGGCAAACAATTTCATATAAACTGCCCTTCTGGTAAAGAGTTTTGGATCAACAGCCACCCGAACATTTTAGAGTTTCGTACCAAGACCTGTCTTGATACAGAATTCTGATTCTGACCAAAGAATTCTGAATCATCCACAGCCTTGTCAGAGAGTTCTGTGTATTAAAGTTTGAAATCAAGAACTGCTTTATACAAAATTCTTGATTGGTTTTGAAGTCGCCACGACTTCTGTTTTCCATATTCATCTGAAGAGGGTATAAATTGCAGATAATTCATTTTTGAATTTTGAATTTCAGTTACTTTCTGCTCGATATTTTCCTTGTGTTAAATTTAATTTCAATTTAAATAGAAATCTCTTTCCTTTAGAATGTAACTAATAGCATATAGGTAATTATTTTTTTATACATTTAAATTCGAAGTATTAATCTAGGAAGAAATTATTTGTTTTGAATTTGTTTATTATCAGTACAATTATATTACTAATCATAACAATTATCTACTATATACACTGACGGAAAAAAAAATCCCAACACCAAGAAAGACTTGTGTTAGATAAACGAAATTTGGTAGGGGTGTTTATACATCTGAAAAATGACATCGATTCAATTTTCGCATAAGTGTAGCGCCACTCGGAACATGCAAATCAGGTTTGCTATAAATGCGTGCTGTAAAGTTCGTGAGCGTTATTGAGCTTTGAAATTTGACGTATTGAATTGGTGTTTTCCAAGAAGGCCTTTAAGAAGACGAAGAAGTCATTATCAACAGCTAACCAATTTTAAACCAGGGCATATAATAGGGCTCCCTCATACCTCTGCTGTAATGCAATGTGCTTTACATAGTGCCAACATGTTACCTTGGCCTACGAGATCATCATATCTGTCTCCAATTGAGCGCGTATGGGATATCATTGGACGACAACTCCAGCAACATCCACAACCAGCACTGACCGTCCCAGTATTGACAAAACAAGTATAAAAGAAGCGGAACTCCATACCACAAAATGACATTCGGCACCTATATGACACAATGCATGCACGTTTGCCGGCTTGCATTCAAAATTCTGAGCTTACACCGGCTATTAATGTAACATCATTTTACATTTGAAATGCATTTTCTTGATCTTAAATTAATCTGTGATCTTTAAAATTTAATCAATTAAACATATTAGCTAGACAAATGCATTGTTCGAATTTTATTACTCTACATTGATTTTTTCTTGGCGTTGGGATTTTTTTTTCCGTCAGTGTATATATAGTAGAGAAAGTGAATAGAATTTCATAAATTGTTTTCTAAAATATTTTCATAACATTTTCTTAAAAGATTTAAAATCTATATTATAGAAACAAGTTGTAGGCAACAACGAACAAAAGCATATGATTAAATTTCTTGTATAGTTAAATTTATATGACAAAAGAATTACTTAATTTTAATCAGATATTTGAATAATTGGAAGCTTATTTTTTAAAAATATTTATTTGACACGCAGTGGCTCCGCACGACACGCAGTGGCAGTGTTATCACACTTTAAAATTTTTTTTTAGAAAATCGCTGTAGCCTGGAATTATCTCGAATACAAAATTCAATATCTACTCATATCATCTACATATGATTCAGAATAAAATCGAACAGTTTTTTATAAAGAATACTAATTCGACTTTTTTTTTTTAAAAATTGAAATGCCAAAAGGCAGAAAAAGAACACGTCACATAAGTGATCGTACACTGAAACATTTTCAGATGCGTTTGTAAATAAAATTAGGGTTAGTAAGTTTTTTTTTTCTTTTCTTTTCTTTCTTTCTTTTTTTTTTTTTTTTGCATTTAAATAAAAATTAGTTGGCCTTTTAAAACATCTTTTTGCTTTCTTATCTTATCATATTCTATTTATTTAGCTAAACAAATTTAATTAACGGTGCAGTTTGTGATAAAAACGCTTTAAACAAGAAAATCGAATCGAAAACAAGATAAAAATTCGTCCGCCAAAGTTAACTCAACGTGATTCAGAGATTTATAGTTAAAAAATTTGTGAAAAATCCACGTTTGGGTTCTGCAAAATTTCGGCAGAGTTTACTGAAATATTTTCCACTTTAATTTTACTTCAAACTGTTAGGTGAGTGCTGAGATTAACAGGTTACTGATGGGAAACTACATTCCGAAATTTCTTCGGGCATGAGAAAATATTTTGCAAAAGTGAAAATTAAAAGTTTAGACTTTCTTTCGTGAAATTAGTGACAAATAACCTGTAAATGTATTGAATTTTATGTCTTATTTGCAGATAAAAGCAAATTTCACATTTTTCAGTAGGATTGAGAAGTATAAATGATTTTTTTTCCTACATCAAACTGTAGTGATATCCGCTATAAGCACTCAACAGCCCAGTAAAATTTAGCCTTAGTTGTCAGAATTAAATGTCATAAAATCAAGTGCAGTGTATGTTGTCAAATGTAAAAGTAAATGCATCGTGACAGATTTATCTTAGCTTCTTCAACAAGGAAGTAATCATTAGGTGCATAGAACACAGTTGCCAAGATTACTGCTTGGAAATCAATAAATATAACTGCTTTATTAAGATTAGTAGTTAGTCCAAAAAGGTTTAAAATTGCATTCCTTATGGCAAAAATCTCTGCATCAAAATTGGAAATCAAAATCAAAATTTAAGACCAACTGTATATGATTCCTCATAAAAACCAGAAGAATAAATGAGAAAGTTAATCCCAAGAAGTTAGTTGGAGCAGTAAAGCAGGACGATGGAAGTATCCTGGGTGTATATATGGTATGCTTGGGTGCATTATTTTATCTAGATAATTTGGATTTATAGATAATAAATTCTGCTCTCTATTTAAATATATATTAAAAAAAAAGCAATTTAAAATTAACAGCCCAATGTTTGGGTATTGGAAATAACTTTTTTTTTTTTTTATCAAGATAAAGATGCTACGCACACGACTGCAACGTTTGCCTCTGGTGTGTCTATAGTTGTCCTCAGGTTCTGAAACCATTATTTCTGTCACCGAATTTAAACTTAATGAATTAAAACCGAACAAAAAAACAGTAATGACCAAATATTGAGGAACATAGAGGCAAACATTTTTTAAAAAATTATGGAATTCTATGACCAGACGTTTAAAAGTTATTGTAGATGCTGCAAAAATAACCAACTAAGGCCTAATTGATCAAATATTACAATATTTAGTAATAGGTAAAAGCATTTTCAAGTCTACGAATGCTTTCATGGGGCAATTATTGATTTTCCAAAAAGAAAAAGTTTTGCAATGTTTTAAAAATATTTAATGTAGTTTTATTAAGAAAGAGTTGTAGATATTATTAAAAATTATCATTCTGAAATACTAATTTTCATTTATAGATAGATCAGTATTTCATTGAAGTTCGTATGCGTATTCTTGGAATCTACTGAATAATAAGTTGGTTTTCTGAATTTTTTTAAAAAAACTTTGTTAAATGCACTTTCGGGGGAGGATTTCAGTTCTTTATGTGAAAATTTAAAAATACACATTTAAATTTACGAAAACTTGAATTGAAATGAAATCTATGGGAAAATATTATGTGCAAACTATCTGAAATTCAGAATAACCGCACGACTAGGTGCAATAGAGTCTTCAAGTAACAGAATTGTATTGCCCATCTGCTAGCTAAGAATTGCTTTGTTGGAATCACCATGTTTTGCTGACTTCATAGGGACCACATAAGTATACTATAAAATTTGAATAGGTATGCATCATCAGTCAACTGAAAGGAAGTTTTTTTATGGGGTTATTACTTCCAATATAGAACATTACGCTATATTGATAGGGTATCGAAACGGTGAATGGAAGAAAATTTGGCAAATAAAAAATATGGCAGTAAAACATTCATTTTCTTAACTTGACAGACCGTTCAACTGTTTCATGAATGTTCACACTACTGCATGTGTGGTATTATCAATATCAACAGTATGAGGACTTTTGTTACACTAAGTATAGCAAGCAGCAAAAGCAAAGCAACGCTTTCTTTTGGAAAAATTATTTGTAATCATTAACCATTGATGCTTTGTTCTATAATAGGAGCTTGAGTACAGATATAGGTTTGCGGATTGCTACCAATGGGGTCTTGGTTTAACTTGGACTATAATGACATTCGTTAAATGGT
This sequence comes from Caerostris extrusa, assembly GCA_021605095.1. NCBI lineage: Eukaryota > Metazoa > Arthropoda > Arachnida > Araneae > Araneidae > Caerostris > Caerostris extrusa. The sequence continues at coordinate 22,178 of BPLR01000516.1, read as the reverse complement.
ATTGGAAGGGGAATCATTATTCTGCATAAATATTCGAACGCATTATCGGATGAACAGTTAGTGTGATGATGTAAGACATAATTGTATTATGGATGATCATATTTGCTACCAAATCAAGTTTTACTCTTAGCAACTACATCTGGAAAGTTGTAGAATCTAAATCCTACCCTTTCTTCAGTACATTCCTGGCAACGTATTCCACCATTACAACTTTCCTAACAATATGTTGGCTGGAATGTCTTAACTTTCTTCTTACCACAGCATCACTTCTTCCTTCGTCCAATACGTTACTAATTAAATAGGTATGGAGTAATATCATCTATGTACAGACCTATTAATTATCAGCTATTAGCCTTTCTAGCAACTCCAATCAGTTGTAGACTAGGATAGCAGCAGCAGAAATAAGCCCAAAGTAGATAGAATTCAGTGACACTAAGCCTGAATATTAATCATTAATTAATTTCATTGCGTGGGACACAAATTTGATTCTTTTTACAAAAAAAAAAAAAAAAAAGTTGCGATTTTGATTAGCATAAGTATATATAAATTAATTATACAAAATCAGTAATAATATAAGGCCTTGAATTGAAGAAAATATTTACTAACAAATACTGAATTAACATGGATTTATTTAAAATAAAACAAGATGCTAATATTAGCTTGTGTATGATCCTAAATACATATTTTAAAAACTGAAGAGTTTTAAAAAATAAATTTAAAGCTAAATTTAAATTTTTAAAAAATTGCTAATCTAAAAATCTGCTAATATTATTAATATAAAAATAAATGGGAATGTGGTCTTTCTAATTAAAAGTACTAAATATAATAAATTGCAGGATTTTTCACTCATAGCTAGAAGTAAAAAATAAATTTTTCTTATTTAAATATTTTAGTAGCTGTAACTAATGTTTTTTTTTTTTATATTAAAGAAGAAAGATTATTATGTTAAAAAGATCCTTATGTTGTGTTAGAAAAAGACTATGCCAGTTACAGCAAGTACTTAAAATATTCATAAAATATTATATTTAATATATTAATAAGTATTGCCTCTATTCTGAGATGCAAATCACAAAAGGTTTTAATTGTAAATCTGTAAAAACTGTAATTATATGTTTATAAATCATACTAAATCCTATGTTTCACTAACCTTCCTCAAAATTAACTGCTGACCTAGAAGTAAACAGAGGTTTTATTCGATTTTATCCAAACTAGATTAATTAAAACACTTGTTTCAGTTCAATAGCTTGAAACATAATAATAGTTCACGTGAGTGGGAAATGAGAGGTAAAAAAATACAACAAAAAAAAAAATGTCCACAAAAACCTAGCAGATTGTCAATCGATCCCATCCATTGAAAATGATGCAAATGGTCTCATGATTGGACCGGATTGGTTGCACTATCTCCGGGAAACGATGTCCATACAATTGGAATATCCATTTTGTTCCAAGCTGTCTGACCCAATAGTCACGCCGGAAGTTGCCAGGTTCACAGCTCTTTATTCTACACTTTATTTATTTTATACATTTTTTCGGTTTGGTGATTCTATAACAAAACAAAGGTTCTTCCAGTGATGTTACCAAATGTTTTCCACCATTGCTTCAGTTGGACCTACAGTTGACGAACAGTGATCCTGTTTGGAAGTATGTGTCTGAGTTTTTCGTTTTATCTCTGATTGGAGATATTGGAAATCGTTATGAAGGTAAGATATAAAAGAGTTAATATATAAATATTGCAACAATTGAGTTGTTCTAAAGTGCAAAATATTTTTAATGATTTAAAAAATAATGGTTTTTTTTTTTTTTTTTTTTTTTTTTTAATTTCCTATTTGTTTTACATAAAGGATGATGAATGTCTTTGGACAAAAACAGAATTTTCTGAAAAGATATTTGTTAGAAATAAAAATTTAATAATTTCCATAATCTAAATAATAAATAAACCTTTAAAAATATTAATACCTATTACGTAAAGAAAAAAAGAATGTTTTTTTTTTCAATATATGATATATTCATTATCATGTATGATACATTATTAACTAATACCAAAGAGGAAGTATTTCAAATATTATTTGATTGCATAATCAATACAGTTGTCATATCTTTCCAGCTCTTTTGATCTTCAAATTTTGATACAATTTACAGCATCAATAATAATAATAAATATCAATAACATCAATGATACAAATTTATTTAAATTATTATTATTAAATTAGACTTTTTATTTTCTTAATATTCGTGTTATTTTATTCATTTATTATTATTTTTTTTGGGATTCGAAATTTGGTTTAAGAAATTCTTTTTAAGAATTCTTAAATATATATTTAAAAATGAAAGACATATTTAGTTTTAATTATTATTAGTGAAAGAAAAAGACAGTCGTTTTATATTTATATTGTTAATTTGCTATGTATTAATAATTATTTAATAATTATTAAGTAGCATAAGTAAATAATTAGTTTAAAAATAATTATATTATAGTTTAAAAATAATTATATTTGTTTGTTTATTAACTATTAATGACAATTTTTAATAACAAATATTTTAATTATACAAAAATAATTAACTGTTTAAATGAACTTAAACTTATAATGGTTCTGGGAGACAAACATTCTAAACTACTTGGACCTTGTGTTGAACAAAATATTTATTCAAAACATTGAATTTTCCCATATTTAAAATTTCGAAACTATTTTGCCTGTTGCAACCTGAAGATTTATTTTCTTGGAAAGCAAATGAAATGTTCCTTTATTAATTTTAAATATCAATCTTTGTCAAAGCCGTTCTTTTATAAACATATTGAGAATCACTGTACAGAGTGTGTTCAGACATTTTTGTACTGATTTTGAAGAAACGTATTTATAAAAAAGTATAAGAACTTAATTTTCTAATACATTGAGCCTGTTAACTTTTTATTTAACTAATATATTTGCTTTTTTATATTACATCTTAATTTTCGAGATGAAATAGCTTTTCTTAAAATATCAAGGCTGATTTTGTACATCTCCTCCACCACAATCTTTTAAGAGTACATCCAATGTCTTGGGATGCGCTTGCAAAGCTGTTGTTTTGAAAATCCAAATGCACAATTATCCGTGGGAGACATCTCAAGGGACTTCGGTGGGATGAATTTAAACTGAATATCCTCAATTCCGATTTTATTTTTAATTTTTTCCAAATATAGAACAATACAATTAGAGGTAGAACTGGTACCCTTATCCTGATGGAACTTAACACAATGAATATTGCTTGAATAAATTGATGAGACGTTGTTGTCGTATTCCCTGAAAAGAGTACAAGAAAATCATATATCGTAGTGTTCCCGAATAATATTAGTATGTTGATTGCCTACTGAATATAAATCTTTCTCCGAGGGAGTGTCCAGATACTGCGTGGCGGCTGCAACAGCTGGACAATCAAACACATGATGAGGAGTAATCTCGACATCAGGCAGTTGCCACATTTTTGGTACTTTTTAACGCCATCAGCAGAAATTTTCATGTTTTTGTGGTGCTTCATTCTTAATGTGAGAGTAGTAGCTGTTTTTCTGTCGTTATTTAATTCTGTAATTTGGTATTTAGTTTTAATCTTAGAAGGAATTATAAGTTTAGATTTTGTCAAAGGAAGCAGTAATGGCTATGTGATCCAGACTTTTGGCATTCTTCGCCAAAGAATCTGCAATTTCATTAAATTCCAAATCCACATGAGCAGGGATCCATTGCAGGATACACATTCTGTACAAGCAGATTTTTTTCTAAAGGACATAAAATGTTCAACGTCAAACTTGAGAAACCTTTATTAAGAGCTTATAAGACAGACCTTGAGTCTGGGAAGATAGTAATTCCATTCATTTGTTATGAAAAAGATAAACTCAGATAGGCCACAAGTACCTTTTGAATGGTCAGCAGTTCTCCTGATTTGATAGGATGGGTGGATGAAAACAGGTGCTAAAATATATTTCTTATAGTAATTAAGAGTTCCTTTTGACTATTTTTTTTCCTACTTTCCATATTTTAAGTTTTATGCCATAAGAGAATCCAATACTAATAAGTAACCTTTAAAGAAACTGTCCTTGTTTGCTCTGAAGCAGCATTTTTGGTCTTTTATTCTCTTTTTTTGGGCAGCAAATCGATCTTTTTTATTTCTTCCAGATAAATATATTGAAGCTTCATTAATTGTAACTACATGTTTCCATCAATTTTTCACCTGCCAAATAATTTTTATACAATTTGCACATAGTCTAGGCCGAGAAACATGTTTTGGCGTTAGTCGGTGAACATTTTTTTTTTTTTTTTTTTTTATTTGTTTGAATAAGTTTTAAATCAGATTTTATAATTTTGTTTAAAATTTCTGCAGAGAGGTTTAAAGATTTTACGATAATTCTTTCAAAGAATCTTTTTTTTTTTTTTTTTTCTTAGAATCTTTTTTTAAAAAGGAGATGCGAAGAGGTGTATGTATTTGTATTGGCTATGCATTTTTTACCCTTTTCCCAGTCCAATGTCTAATGTAATCTTTTTTTTTTTTTTTTTTTTTATGTATTATTTCACGTATTTTACGTGTAAAATTATTAAAACATGCTTTCAACAACTTTTTAAATAATCGAATAAGAGAATTTCTCTTCATAAAAGGGAAAAATATAGGTTTCGATTCTTTGTTTAGTTTCTATCTATATTTTAATACGAAGAATAATTTTAATGACGTACATGATAATTAAACCTTATTTCAAATTGATACCCCTTTGGGTTTTTTTTTTATTTATTTAAATTTAATTCATGGAGAAAGTCAAAAATCATTACAAAAATGTCTGAATATTGAGCATAATTTCTTTAATGTTGATTAATTTTCAAAAGTGTATTTTTCAGTATTCTAGAAATAGCAACCTTTTTTCTCAGTACATTAATATTTAGATGAAAATTGTTTGAACTGTATATATATATATATATATATATAAGTTAAAAGTTATGTATAAAATGTTGCTATTTCTAGGATACTGAAAAATATACTTTCGAAAATTAATCAACATTAAAGAAATTATATTCAATATGAAAAAATAATGTTTAATGCAAATGCATTGCTATTTAATTTTATTTTGTTCTTAAATGTTTACTTTTAATTTTTTTTTTTTTTTTTTTAATCTCAAAATCACAAACTTTGTATTCATAGCAATTTTTTACAGGTATTAAGAAAACATTTTCCAGTTTAGTAGCAAAAATGTTTTTATACATTTTACTTTGAAATATGACATGATTCAGAAAGAAATGGGTAAAAAAGTAAATCAAATGCAGTTGAATTGAAATGAAATTTGTTATTGATTCTATCATATTCTAAAATGAATTAAAAAAAGAATATTGAAATAGAAGCGATAATTAGATAGATTCGAAACCTAGTGAACATTTCAATAATTTGAAATTATTTATTTGAACTTTAGTACTTTATTTGAACTCATAAACCGGTTTAATTATTAATTTTCACTTCAAAGGTAGTAGTTTCGAAGTTTGAAAATGGAATAAGCCATCAGGTTGAAATTTTTGTTTGTTTATTTCTGAATTAACACAGATATTCTTGATATATTTACAACTTTAAAATAAGACAAATTGAATTTTTTTACTTTAATAAAGAACGGTGTTACTTTTAATTGAGACCTTTTTTATTTAAATCATTTTTCTTTCTTTAACACATATTTTAGGTTCATAAGTATATCATGTATTAAATTTATTTTCTTTCTAGCTAGTATGCTTTTAGTATTTTGTTTCGTAAAAACCTTTTCTTCAGTCTGCTAATAATTTTCTTTTGCCGTTTTTACGAACGTTGTAAGTAAAAGTAATTGCTACTTAAATTAAAAGATCAATTAATTAGAGAATCGAAAGTTATTTCTTTTTACTTGCTAATTGCTTACGGGTTTTTTTTTTTTTTTGCGTGTCTTTGATAGAAGATAGAGAATTAAGTTTAGAAGTATCACTTGAAAGTGCCAGAAACTATTTCTGGAAGTATTTTAATTTTAACTAATTAGAATACTTTTAATTGACGGGAACTGCATTTATTTTCTTATTGTTGAAGAAAAATATCCTATATTATTGCTTAAAAAAATACTAAAAAACTAGTCTTTGTAAAAAGATGATATCAATTTTGTTCGTAGATTAGGTTTATTCATATAAAAAAAATGACTTCATTTATAGCAAATGTTATAGTAAAAAAAAAGGAATACATATTTAAATAAAAATTTTCGACCCTATCATTCAGACCTCACAAGTCTTTGGGCGAACTCCTTTCAGATTTTCATTACGAAAATCCAATGAATATTTTTAAATAGCCGTTCTTATTTATAAAAATTATCTACGAAAATCTACTTTTACTGAATAATTACGCTCCATATTATTTTTTCTATCTAAAATTTTCCTTTTTAGTAAATATTTTGACTAATATTTACTAAAAGGAAAAAATTTGTACCTATATCTCTTCTATGTAAAATAATTATGATAATTTGTTTTAAATTTGAAAAGAGGCCTGATGGCCGAGTGACTAGCTGTCGGTGCCACAGGTTTCGGGTTCGGCTCCCGGCGGTGCCATGGATGTTTGTAGTGGTTCGCAATCCACTTTAAATCGTAGGTCCCGGTCTAATATGACTATTAGGCGTAGGGCTGACAGCCCTACTCCATAAAAGGCAGCGTCTCGCAGACTTCTACCTATGAATACTCCATCACAACAGAGACCTCCCCCTTTCCCTCCTTCCATGAGACCCCGTGGGTTCTTGAACTTGATCTAGATGTTGCTGTCTACCAAGTGGGATAAGAAGCAACAACATAATTTTTTTAATGCCAGTTATGATGTCATTGCACACTGGTATGACTTGTTCAGTATTATCCAAGAAGCATCGTTTAGGGATTGATGTATTTACATAATGAAGAGGGAAAGAAAAACTAATCCTTTCGGCACATCTTCCAGGGGAATCTGCCATATCTGAATGTTGTATTCGAGAAAATATTAATCAGATAGTCCGATTGCCGAAGCGGGATTGTCTATGATAATCTTGACCTAATCTATTTCAGTTTTTAAAAATATGGCAAATTTGATTGGTATCCGCTTCCTCTTTTGCGTGTAGTGTTGCAGGATGATCTTGCTGCATGCCATTTGCAAGATGATCTTCTTATGAGTTTATTTGCACTAGAAAGACAAATATGAAACAGATTCAGCTTTTTACATAGGTGCACCAAAGGATGCCAAGTCTGATGTCACTGGATGCTGGTATGATCGGTTCAGTATTACCCGAGAGGCATCGTTTAGGGACTAATATATCTATCACATAACCAAGAGAAAAAGAAAAACTAACCCTTTCGGTACATCTTCCAGGGAATCTGCCATACTTGAATGTTGTATTCGAGGAATACAACATTCAAGTATATAATCCGACTGCCGACGAGAGATGTTATATGATTATCTTTGCCGAATCTATTTGAGTTTTGAAATATGTCAAATTTGATTAGTATAAGCTTCCTTTTTGACTGTAGTTTTGCAGGATGATCTTGTTTGCACGCCATTCTCAGGATGATTTTGTTATGAGCTCATTTGCAACTAGAAAGGCAGACATGAAACAAATTCAGCATTGCAAAGGGTGCACCAAGGAGAGATTGTTACACTGCTGCCACATTTTGTTATCGTAAATTGTAACGGACACCACAAAGGGCATCTAGAGGATCGTATTCTCTTGCTCGGGGCAAAAGGAAACGCTTCCGACCTACTAATTTATTGATCCCGCGCTCTAAGTTAGACAAGGAAAGCTTTAGGTTCCACATTGGTTGTCAAATTTTTAAACCTATCTTCTTTCGTTCAGAAGGACAACATATCATAGCAAATGCCCTCTAGCTCACCTAGCAACGAAGAATTGGCTACAATTACGCGTGAACAATGCAACTGTTAAAATATTAAAACATTTCTTTGGGACAAAAAAAAAAAAAAAAAAAAAAAAAAAACGGTAATAAAGTATAAATGAAAAATTCTTGTGAAGAAGCATCTTTTGTAAATGAATGGATAGCACATTGAAAATCACAATTAAATGAATACTAAAAAAAAAAAAGAATCATTATTAATAGCTTAATAATCTTTTTTTTTTATTCGCGCAAAATCCCCCATGGTGGGACAAGATCGTTTGCCTATTGGTATAATCGAGAAATGAGATGATTTCTTTTTGCGGGGCAGGGGCTGTCGGCCTACGCCGTGCGATCATATTAGACCGGGACCTACAGTTTAAAGTGGATTCCGAACCACTACAAGCATCCATGGCACCGCTGAGGCTCGAGCCCAAAATTTTATAGATATTTTTTTCGATAAAATAAATAGAAATCAGAATACATATTATTATTTTTTTATGTATAAAAAATATTTATTTCGTAATCGTCAGTTATATTGGATATATTTTCACATATTTGGTAATAAAATGTAGAAACAAAACGAAATGCAATTTAGTAGCAATTTAAGTTAATACAAATTGTTCAACCTTATATATATTAAAGCATGCAAATATAATCAGTTTCCTTTAACTCTTGTAGAATATAGATTTAAATCATGGGTTCTTTAATTTTTCCGCAGTCAGCCAAGAAAGGAGTCTGTGGGAACCTTTATTCCGTCAAAAATCGAAACAATCAAGCTCATTGAACACTACAGTTGGTTTAATGTGAGACGTTGTAATTCCATTCAAAATATCACTGGCAGCCGAATTCACTTTCTTTTTGACGCTTATAGTGCCCTTAATTTATACACTTTGGAACTTTTTTTTTGATGTCGTACCGTTTCCCTCTTCTTCAAGTATCTTCAATTCAAATTTGAACTAATTGTGACGGGTACTTTTTTTACGGCATTTTGAAAGTGGGACTATTACAATCACCCTGTAGATCAATATAAGTTTTAAGAAAACTAGCAGACTGTTTTCTGTCACATAACAGTTTCATACAGAATAAAAAAAAAAATATCAGTATTCTCAGCGGTAGTTTTTAATAACAAAATTTCAGTTATACTGGGCTTTATAATATATTTAATGGTCCTATTATAAAAAGGCATGCATTTTACTGTATTATTTTTTGTTATTACTTTTTAATATAAAGGATATTGACTTCCTTTTAAGCCTTTAAAAATATTGTTTTAATAAAAATAATCTTGAACCTCATCTAACTTTCAAAAGTAATTCACGGGGAAAAAAAGTTAAGAGTCCCCTGGTTTAAACGAAATTGTATTTTTTGTTGATAATTAATCATTTCACAATAAATTAACCAGGGAATAAAAAAGTATAAACTGTTATAAAAAATGGATTATTGAACGAAAGAAAATTTATGCCCTTTAATTAAATAATTTTAAAATGGTACGCCACCACTACCTGTATCATCTCAAAAATCGATACGTTTATTTCGCGAAAGAATTCAATGGCTCGCTTTTTTACGTTTAAAATTTTCGTAAAAGTATGAATTTAAAAAATGCTTTGATATATTTATAAAATGTTCGTTTTAGTTTTAAAAAATCCAACACTACTCAGGATTTATGAATATGAATTTTACGGGCACATAAGATAAGTATTTTTATAAAATTAATAAGATTCCTTTTTCATTTCTTTAATTAAAACAAATATTTTAGAATGGAAATATTCAGAAATATCATAAGAAACTATGGATTAATTCAGCTAATTCATTAACTAATTGATTAACTGATTCAGAAACTACCATATAATTAAAAAAAAAAAAAAAAAGGATAAGTTTAATTAATAATTTGAATAATTTTTTAATTTAAATAATAATGATATATTTTTTAATAATTTTTTATAATAATATTTTTTTATATTTTTTTATAAATCGAAACACTTATTTAATGAATGTTATATAAACTGAGACCTTTTAGAAGTCGATTAATATTTTTTAAATAACTTAATTAATAATTATATATTTTTTTAATAAATTTTTATAATAATTTTCTTTAGTTTTTTTTTTTTATAAATTGAAACTTTTATTTAATGATACTTATAAAAATTACGGCATTTTAGAAATCGATTAATATTTTTTTTTTTAAATAACGAAGGAAACCTTGAATTTTTTAAGGATCATTTTTTAAACTTAGTGAGATCTAATAATTCTTGTTAAATATATATAGTCGTGTCTTTTTTCATATATCTATAGTCGTGTCTTTTTCATATTATAATTGCTATATAAAAATGGTTTTATTTTGCATTTGCTGTTTTAAAAAAATATCAATACAGAAATTAAAAAGCCGTAGTAATGCTTGTTAATTGCATTTCCTACATTTTTTGCATTTTTTTTTTTATTTAAAGAGGTAGAAAATCAATCAATTGAATAAGTTTATTTATTAAATTTATGCCTTTGAGCAATATGCTTATATGCAAGTTATAAATATGAAGCCTATTTTGGAAAAATAATTCCAATTTACAAAATCTTTTCAAAATGTCTGCATATTTATTAAGTAATTTTAGTATTTATTTGTAAAAAGACGTTATTAATATTTTAAAAAAGGAAGGAGAAAAGACTTTTCGATCTGTATATATTTACTCAGTTTTTGCCCATTTTCCTATTTTTTTCTTTCTATTTATCTATTTTTAAAATTATTTGAAAAATAATTTTATTCTAGTAATATAAAATAGTTATAATTTTATTTATTAGGCCTATTTCTGAAAAATATTTCAAAAATTGTTTCAAAATGTCTGCATATTTATTAATGAGAAAGCAATTTTTAATATTAATTTGTTAAAAAAGTCTTTATTAATATTTTAAAAAAGGAAGGGAAAAAGATCGATCTGTATATATTTCTATATATATTTTTCGATCTGTATATATTTACTCACTTTTGCCCATTTTCCTATTTTTTTCTTTCTATTTATCTATTTTTAAAATTATTTGAAAAATAATTTTATTCTAGTAATATAAAATAATTATAATTATAATTTTATTTATTAGAAAATTTTTTGAAAAATATTTCCATTTTACAAAAATTTTTCAAAATGTCTGCTTATTTATTAATGAGAATGTAATTTTTAATGTTAGACACTTTTTGCCCATTTTCTTATTTTTTTTTTCCTATTTACATATTTTTAAAAATTATTTGAAAAAATATTTTATTTTAATAATATAAAATAATTATAATTTTATTTAATAGACCTATTTTGGAAAAATATTTCCAGTTTACAAAATTTTTTCAGAATGTCTGCATATTTATTAATGAGAAAGTAATGTTTAAAAATGCGCTATTAATATTTAAAAAAAAAAAAAGAAAAAAAGTTTTTCGATCTATACGAATATAATTTATATATTTTTACATTTTTTTTATGTTATTAAAAAAACCACAAAGGAAATAGTCGACATTTTTTTCTCCCCTCTAACCGCATTATAAAATTACTTCGCCGCAGCATCTTAGTATTTGGATTACTCACGCGCAAAGCAGGTGAAAAATATGGAAATCGATTTCCCAGTTCCTTTGTATCGACAGCGATCCACATTTTTAAAAAAGAACAAACTCACTCTCTGCCTTATTAAAAGGCATTCCCTTTAAAATAATATTTAATAACTCGGACGGAAACTCATCAGTCACTAGCTCAGAGAAGAACCCTTTCTAAAACGATGCTAAAAATAGAAACAAAGAACACATCTCATTCAGCCAGCGCATAACTTCAACTCATCAGAGTTCTCTTTTATTGAAGAGGGGTGCATGTCATCTCCCCCCGTCCCCCGGAATAGGTCACAATAATCAATACGCACTGGGGTAGAGGGGGAGGGAAAGGGTGAGTGACGCATTGCTTTTAAATGAGACATGCTTCCATCTAAAGAAAAACAGAAAATGGATGTTGAGATCTGATGTTATCGCTCTTTTTAGAGATGAATGGGTTGTATGGGTAAATGCATCTGCATTACTCAGTGTTGCATTTTGGGGAATGGCTTTTTTTTTTTTTTTTTTTTTTTAATGTCTAATATCTAAAGATATTAAATGAGAAACTGTTTTGAAAGTAATATTTTCTCCAGTTTCTGTCGATCCTCCGCTCTACCTTTCGCTTATTATATCGATCGTTAATTTTGAGAGAAATGAATTTCATTTTTGAAAACGTAGTAGTAGGAATGGCATTAGTGTGTAGTAGTATGTAGCAGAAATACTGAAAAATCGCATATAATTCTGTTATTCTCGTCACGCTGAATATGGGGAAGTGTGAAATTTTTCTTTTCTAGAACATGTATTGTAAAATTCTATAGATAATTTTTGAAATTATTTCCAAAAATTATAACTTACTTTTAATTTTATTAATAATATTTTTCTTGCAATTCATAAATTATTTAATACAAATAATTTAGTTTTAAAATTACTCTACATTTATGATTTGCTTAGTAAAATCAATATATAGTACATTTCTGCGACATACTCTTTCTCTTTCTATTTCTGCATATTCTTTCTTAAAATTGCCTATCATTTTGTTATTCTTGGCATGAATATGGAGAAATGTAAAATGTTTCTTTTTAAGAAATTGTATTATAAAATTCTATAGAATTACCTATTGTATTATTACGTATAGAATTTTATATAGGTAATTTCGAAATTATTTTCAAAAATTATAACTTATTATTTATTTAATTGTTTTTAACTTGAGATTATTAAATACTTTTCTTACAATTCGTAAATTATTTAATATAAAAACTTTTAAAATTACTTTACATTTATAATATATTTAGTAAAATCAATATATAGTATATTTCTGCTACATACTCTTTCTCTCCATATTTCTACATACTTTTTCTCAAAATTGCATATAATTCTTTCTCGGCACACTGAATATGGAGAAATGTGAAATTTTTCTTTTCTAGAACATGTATTGCAAATTCTATAGATAATTTTTGAAATTATTTCCAAAAATTATCAACTTACTTTAATTTTATTAATGGTAATTTTATTAATAATATTTTTCTTGTAATTCATAAATCATTTAATACAAAAACAGTTTTTAAAATTACTCTACATTTATGATATGCTTAGTAAAATCGAAAGAGATAGATTGTTAAGTTGCGTAAACACCAATATTAACACTTAATCCATTTTTTATAATAAAAAGAATATATCCCCCTCCACCAAAAGAAGAATTGCATATAATTCTGTTTATTTCGGCAAACTGAATATGAAATTTTATATTTCAAAAACATGTATTGTAAAAATTCTATAGATAGTTTTGAAATTATTTCCAAAAATTATAACTTATTGTTATAATATTTTGTTTATTTAATTTAATGTTTTGAACTAGAGCTTAATTTTATTAAATATTTTCTTACAATTCATAAATTATTTAATACAAAAGAGTTTTAAAATTATTGCACATTTATGATATTCTTAGTTAAAATCAATTTTAATTGACGAATAGAAGCGAGTTGTTTATAGAGTAAGTACCAATATTAACACTTAATCACTTAATCCATTTTTATAATAAAAAGAATGCATCTCAAATCCCCCCCCCCATATTGCATATAATTCTAGGCTCGCTGAATATAGAGAAATGTGAAAATGTGAAATTTTTTTCTTTTCAAGGACTTGTATTGTAAAATGCTATTTTAAAATTATTTCCAAAAATTATAACTTAACTATTTAGTCTAATGTTTAGAACTTGAAATTCCCTTTATTAAATATTTTTTTTTTACAATTCGTAAATTATTTAATACAAAAGCAGTTTTTTAAAAATACTTTACATTTATGATATGCTTAGTAAAATCAATATACAGTATAGTTATTTCTGCTACATTCTCTTTTTCTCTCTACTTCTACATATTTTTTCTCAAAATTGCATATAATTCTGTTATTCTCACCATACTGAATATGGAGAAATCTGAAATTTTTCTTTTTCAAGAACTTTTATTGTAAAATTCTATAAATGATTTTGGAATTATTTGCAAATATTATAACTTACTATTTATTTAATTTAGTTTTTAAACTAGAGCTTAATTTTATTAAATATTTTCCTTACATTTCGTAAATTATTTAATACAAAACAGTTTTAAAATTAGTTTACACTTACGATATGCTTAGTAAAATAATTATATAGTATATTTTTTGCAACATACGCTTTCTCTCTCTATTTCTACATGCGTTTCTAAAAAAATTGAGTATAATTCTGTTATTCTCGGCATACTGAATATGGAGAAATGTGAAAATTTTCTTTTTTAAAACATGTATTGTAAAATTCTATAGATAGTTTTGAAATTATTTCCAGAAATTATAACTTGCTATTTATTTAATTTAATGTTTTGATCTTGAGATGAATTTTATTTTATTTTATTATTATTATTATTTTTTTTTTTTTGCATTTCATGAATTATTTAATATAAAAACAGTTTTTAAATTACTCTACATTTATGATATGCTTAATAAAATCAATTTTAATTCATAGAAGAGCGAGTTGTTTTATAGAGTAGGTACCGATATTAACACTTAATACATTTTATAATGAAAGAATATATTAAACTAATTCTAAACAGATTTTGGCAGGATATTTTTTAATTTTATATTTGTTATTTTTATTAAAACCATTTTTTTTAACACTTCAATGTGAGAAAGGAATTATGAAATACTTTTTTAGTAATATTTTTGAATGTCTTTTACACTTTTGGTGTCAAGTTTCTCAAATGATTCTTTATATTTCTATTACAAAGATTGCAAAGTCAAATATTAAATATTTACAATGCATTCTTGCTAAAATTTTAATTAAAATGACGATTTTTTTAAGGCCGGTACTTGAGCTAAGGTCTACTGATTTGGCTTATACGTAGTATATTCAATAGTGCTAGATATACGACGGCACATAATTTGGTTTCATCTCAAATTTAAATGAACACCTTCAGGTTCTCTGAATTCTTCTCCTCAAACCCAATGGAACTTTCCAATTTACAAATTTAATGCTTTCCGCTTACTTGTTCTTCCAATTTGAAATTCGAGCTTCCAACTAAAAATAGCAGTGATATAATATAAAAAAATATTTAATTCTTTGGAAATTATACCCTAACACTGGTTTGTCCTAGTAGTACTGGTTTGTGATACAAGTTTTTAGATATATGAACTCAAACACTTAACCTTAATGGCTACATATTATTTAGAAAGCAATGCAAACAAAGTCTATTCCAGCCTAAAATGAATATATTTTTTTCCCATTGCATAATAATTATTATTAATATTATTCATAAAGAAGATGGGTAATTAATAACGATTAATAATAGATGGTTGCGCATGCGCTTATTTAAAGTGGATATAAAAATGTGACATTTAGCGCGTACCAACTTTCACTTTAATAGCAAGTTATATATATATATATAATATATAATATTAATGTAACATTTTTAAAATTATGCTTAAGAATTGGTTGTGCTTTTAATTTATTAGTAATTTAATTGACCAAGTTTTTAATATAAATGTCATTTCTAATGAATAAAATATAATACTAATACTTTAATATATATATATATATATATATATTAAAATATGTATACTTTTTATAATAGAATTTTAAAGCAAACTTGCAGAATTTTATCAATTTTTAACCTGATAGATATTTTGCTGTTAGTTTTTTCGCGAGTGAGTTTTCTGAAAACATTTTCAATAAACTACTGTAAAAAAAGGAATAAAATATTAAAAGATTCCTTTAAAATCGTTGAACATGAAATGAAATAACAAAATTTTCAAAGAACTTATTTTGAAAGAGCATGTAAATATGCATTCAGCGATACTGTACTGACAAACAATTTTTTCAATTTTCATGAATGCAGGAAAAAAAAAAAAAAAAAAACTTGCAATTGCTAGAATTGATCAGTGAACGAAAATTGCTTTTTGCCGATCTTATGTATTTAAAGGAAAAAAATATAAATAAGCAGTACTTTTGGAAAATAGAACTTCCGTCTTATTTTTTTTTTTTAAATCTGCTATTCATAATAATAAGATTTAATAATAAGATATAAAATAAGATTTTTCAAAATAAATATATTGAAAAAAAACACGAAATGAAATAAAATAATAAGTAAACAGCACACGTGTATCGATTGCATTGAATAACATGTTTTCAATCCTGCAGAAGTTTTGAGGTATACAAAAATGAAATCAATTTCTCATTTTAAATTCTTTTTCCTTTTTTGATGAAATTGAACTATGACATATTAGTGGAAACAGGGCATCAGTTGAATGCCCTAACTTTACTCTGAAGAAATTTAAAATTTCTTTATTTAAAATTATTTTTAAGAAATTTGAAATTAATTTAATTTCCTTAAAATTATAATGCAACTTGAATATTATTATTAAATTATTTGAATATTACGAAATTAAATTTAAAATGTTTTCGAAGAAATGTAGTTATTAAAATTTTGCTTCTAAATTAATAACAATATCAATTTATTTTATGATAATTGCTATTGGATATCATATTTACTTAAAAAGTGTAGGCAATTGATACTGTGGAGAAAAAAAGACTACTTTCATATTTTTAACAAAAAATTTGTATTCTTTTTTATATTAAATGCTGAATTCCTTTTTATATTAAATACTAATTTCCTTAAAATTACTATGCACCGTGAATATTATTATTAAATTACTTTAGTATTAAGAAATTAAATTTAAATGTTTACGAAGAAATGTAGTGATTAAAATTTTGCTTTTAAATTAATAATAACATCCATTTATTTTATAATAATTGCTACCGGATTTCATATTTACCTAAAAGTGTAGGAAATCAATACTATGAAGAAAAAAGACAACTTTCATATTTTTAACAGAAAATCAGAATTTTTTTAATCTTATTATATTAAATATTGAATTGAATTTTGCAATATTAGAGAAATAAAAGCTCAGTATTGAAAAAATTTATCTATTAATATTTATTGCTTTTAAATTACAATGTGAACATTTTAAACATTGGATATCGTTAAAATTAAAATTTGAATATTTCAATTAACTTGAAATGACATTAGTAAATTATTTATATTTTTCATTCATTGCATAAAGAATTATGACCCAGCATCAAATTAATTAGAAAATGTTTTCTTCGAAATTTATGTTATAAATATCAAACAAATGTCATGGTTTTCCATTAAAAATTTAGATTATTACATAAATTTTTTTTTTATCCGTCATATTATTTTGAAGTAAGATCAATAAATCCCAGGGGAATTTCTGTAAAATGAACAAAACTAGAATAATTTGAAATAAAATATAATTAAGATATTAGTAAATGCTTTTATTGTGATTTTATACGCGTTTAACTTAAGGAAGATAAAACCAATTTAAAAATGTAGTTATTTACCTAATCTTTGAGTGAAATTCAAAACCAATTATTTTTATGGATGTAATTAAATAAGGTAAGTGAATTAAACTTTTGTCTTTAATCTTTTTGAATCAATTTACCTAATCTTAAATTAATTTAATTATTTCCTTCGAATTATTTTAACAATGTGAAACCAATATCTTTTAATGATTTTTTTGTTTCATTCTTAAAAACAAATAAATTAATTTATAAATTTTGATTTTCTTTCTTCAGAGTTATATAGAAGAAGTTAAAATAATTTAAGGTTCTTTCAAATTTTATTTAGTTTTTAAAGTTTTGATTAATCAAATTTAGAAATAAAAAATGGCGCTTGAATCACTTTGAAAATTTATTTAGAATTTAATTCACTTACATACAAAAATTTGCGTAATTAAAACATGCTATTTTATTATTTACAAAAATTAAGAAATTATTCTCGTAAATATGCTACAATAAAAAAGATTTACTTAAATTTTCTCTGTTCTTTGAAGACATTTTTAAAATATACTACATTTGCAGTAACAGAAATACAGATAAAATTACAGCAAGAAAATACAGCAGACAGAAATACAGAGAAATTGAATGGTTAAATTTTTTTTTCACCAATTAATTTTAAAAAACAAGGAAAATAAATTTTAAGAATATCTGTATTTCTGTTACTGCAAATGCAATAAATTTCAAAACAAAATCGAGCTACATACTTGGAAGCAGTCAATTAACCTGATTTTAATGCAATTAAAAGGATTATTGAAATTACCTGATTCTAAAGCAATTACCTCAGGAAATGAATTACCTGATTCTAAGGCAATTAAAAATTAACTTAAATGTACTGCAACACTACGATATTGAAGAAGAATGAAAATGAAACTAATAAAAAAAATAAAAATAAATCGCCATAACTTTCTTCAACGAATGAATCATTTATATTTAAATAGTTAGAATAAAATTCCAAAGTAATTATTCATTGCTGGATTTCTATCCCATTCATTCAACTCAAAATTAGCGGAAACTGTCCTGTCCAATATCCTGTGAGGCTGAATGCCATTCCTCTATTCAAAACACTGATCATCAGTTCTGCTCTGCTACATATGTCATTCCAAAACTGAATACAAGGTCTATGAAACCCTCTTTTCTGTGAAACCATGATATCCTGTCCAGAATGTGAACACGTGACGGAAGTGAAAACAAAATGCTGCCATTTTTTACACTAAAAAGTGGTGACGTGAAAAAAATATGGAAGTTGTTAATTCAACCATCAATAGTGCTTTTGAACACATCTTTCTCGAACTGTCAATCACACACTGAGGAACATATGAAATGCTTGGCCACGGGTCTTCGACCTTAGAATAAAATTTAGAGATTGATATAAATATTATCATGACACATTTTGAACTATCTTTCAAAAACTATCAATCACATATTGAAGAATATGCGCAATGTTTGACTATAGGTTTTCGAGTTTAGAATAAGATTCAAAGATTGATATCAATATTATCATGACACATTTTGTTTTTGAAAACTTCTCAAACTGTCAATCACATAATAAGGAACATATGCAACATTCGACCATAGGTCTTCTACCTTAGATTAAAATTCAGAGATTGATATAAATAATATTATCATGACACATTTTGAATATTTTGTTTTTGAACACATCTTTCTCAAACTATCAATCATACTGGGATACGCATGCAATGTTTGACAGGTCATCGACCTTAGAATAAAATTCAGAGATTGATATAAATAATATTTTCATGGCACATTTTGAACATATCTTTCTCAAACCATCAATCACATACCGAGGAACATATGCAATGTTTGGCCACAGATCTTCGACTTTAAGAATAAAATTCAGAGATTGATATAAATGATATTAGCATGACTTCTTGCTTCGTTTTTTTTTGATCTGATTTATTCATATGGTTTATGTTAAGCGTTTAAATTCAACTATCAATAGTGCTTTTTGAATACATCTTTTTCTCAAACTATTTATACATAAAAAATTTTTTCTAAACATATTGAGGAACATATGTATTGTTAGGCCATAGGTTTTCGACCTCAAAATAAAATTCAGTGATTGATGTAAATAATATTATCATGACATATTTTGAAAAATGTTTTTTGAACACATCTTTTTCAAACTATCAATCATGTACTGAAAAACATATGCAATGTTTGACCATAGGTGTTTAACCTTAGATTAAAATTCAGACATTGATATAAATAATATTATCATGACTCCTTACTTCATGTTTTGTTCTGATTTATTCACGTGATTTATGTTAAGCGTTTTGGAAACTTATAACAACAATGATAAAATAAACAAAGGAATTTTTAATTAAATATGAAATATTGAATTTCTGCATGCTTTTAAATGATTTAATCATTAAAAATTTATCTTTGAAGCCACTTAGATCATTGGAATCCAAATGCATAATTGAAAGAAATATATGATATTAAAATTATAATAAGGAAACATTAAAATTTTGTGAATACTATAATGTGGAATTTGTAATGCTTCGTGACGTAAAATTTTAAAGGTAAGAAACATATAATTTATTTTTGAGTTTCCTAAATTTGCAAAGCATGTGTTATTATTCAATTTATTAACTCTTCAAATAAAACGCAATAAGTATTTCATAATCTTTATTCTTTATATATTTTTACTTATTTTAGTTCATTAATTATAATTTATGGATGTATTTAATTATCTCATTTGTTAATTTTAGCTTTTTGTGTTTTTTTCATTTCACATTATTTGATTGATAAATCTTTTCATTTTCAGATAAATTTTTATACAAATTTTTGATTCACTGAATTCATATATTTAACCTAATTATTTCTCACCAAAATAAAATGGATTTGTATAGTAATAAAAAAAATAATTTCAACAAATTATGAAAATAATAAAGACTTATTTTTATTTTAAAAATAATAAAAATATTACGACTAAATTAATTTAAAAAAATTATTGTTAATTTTATACAATGTTATTAATCCCCAATTAGAAGTGTGAGGTGTTATAGATGAAATGATACATAAACTTCTATGGAAAACCATTATTTTTAATTACTTTATGAATAGATGTATTTATTGGAATACACTTCCGCATAATTATGCTGAATTAATAAAAATTGGTATCTTTCCGATTGAGATATAGATCTATACAAATAGAACAGATGAAAGTATAGTTGCAGTGATTTATTAAATGTATATAAATTGAATTATATCAAAAGTATTTATGTGTGAGCCTAATTATCCACAAAAACTATAGTGTAATTTAAATTTAATATATATTAATATTTACTAAAATATAATATGATTGATATTATATCCTTCCACTTGAGATATAGTTCTATACTAATCGAACAAATAAAAGAGTAATTTCTTTGAATTATCAAAAGTAAATGTATTGAATTATATCAGGAGCATTTAGATGTGAGCCTAATTATTGATTAAAAACTGCATTAGTGTAATTTAAATGTTACATATTTATTTTTTATAATTTTTGCGTTTAAGAGGCACTACTGCTAAAAACGAATTTTCCTTCAACAATCACTTAATCAGCCCCAAATTCTATTTAATTTTAATTGCTTATTGTTTTCAATTCTCTATTGCTACTTAATGAGTTAGAAGGAAAATAAAAAATGCTATGCTAGTTTATTTTATTTAGAAATAGAATAACGGCAATTAGACAGATATTACAGAAGAACAGTTAAATGAAGTATGATATACAGCTATCGCGTATAGATTTTTACTTATATGGTTGCTACAACTATAAGTATTTTTTATTTTATTAATGATATTTGTATATTATTTTTGATTTGAAAGTCATTAGTCTTATTTCATCGTTATATAATTATCTTTATCTATTTATATTTTAAATGAACTTTGTTTTAATTACAGGTGTTCATGGATATAAAAATCAGTTTTTGCAGCTCTAATTCTTTGTCCTTTTAGTGAATGAAAACAGTTGTCAACATTTATTAAGCAATTATTATGATGGTAAGTTTAGAATTTAGAACAATATTTTTAAAAATATTTGTATCATAGTGCCGTTAGGAAAAGATATGATTATTTGTAACTAAAATAAATAAATAAAAATAAATAAAAATTTAAAAAAAACCCGTAAACTAGGGGCCGTTGAGATTTGGTGGCTTTTTTTTTGGCCCCAACTGAGTGCAAAATCGCGAAATGTGAGCCACAAAAAAAATTTCTTGTATTGTTTGCACCACTTCCATTTTACAGTTGCAGACCGTTACTTATGGAGTTGTGATGCCAACCTAATGGCCCCTATTCTTGCAGTTTTATCAAAAAAAAAAAAAATTCATAACGAAATAAATAGAATCTAATTGAACGAAAATTCTTAGAGCATCAAACGATTAGAAGATGTCATCAGCAATCAAAAGATAATTTTAAAAAAAAACAGGCTTTAGCCAACTTAATAATAAAAATATTTTCTGCGAATAAAATATTTTATTATTTAAGATGGTGCTTATAATCTAAATTAAAAGCATGTCAACAGATAAAGAAAGGTAACTCACTAAGGAAAATTCAATATTCCGTGTGAAAAGCAGGCGATTACAAGTAAAATATTAATAATAATTATTATGGCTATGTCATATCAATTAAATTGAATGGACATAACCATAATATCCCCGGAAAATCCATCGAAGTCAGTAATCATCAAAGAAGGGAGGAAATATAAGTTTTATTTTTACTTGCTTAAAAAAAAAAAAATTGATTAAAAAAAAATTACTAAAAAATTGATTTCATTAGAAAAGGGAAAGTTCTATAAATAATTATTAATAATCAATAATAATGATTACTATAATCATTCTATAAATGGTTATTGAAGTGATTTTTATACTGAGTATATAATTTCAGT
>BPLR01000515.1:0-62889 GCA_021605095.1 Caerostris extrusa | reverse complement strand
GTCAAGTCAGACTTTACCTAAGGGTTCTTCGACTTGTTCTAGACTTTGCTATCTACCAAGTGGGATAAGAAAAAACATTAAGGTGATTTATAGCTAACATTTATAGATAATATATATATATTTCATAATAACCAAATAAATCCTCTGTTGTCATGAAGAAAATGGGCCTTTCTTTAATATTTATAAATATTCTCATTCATGGCTGAAATTTATTTGACATGTAAAAATTTCTTATCCCCAAAAATAGACTTATTGGTTTGAATTATATTTATGTAAATTATACTGACATTATCATTTTATGATATTATATATATGATGAAATTAGGATTGATTTGATGAAATAAACTTGTAATTTTGTTAATAACTTGCAATTTAACACGTTATGATATTGTCTCTATGATTACTTTTTAAATTAAGAATTTTAGTAAATTCTAGTTGATCCAAATCCTACAAACTAGATTTCGCTCAATTTGAGGAAGCTGAGATATAAGTCTCATTATTCATTGGCGCAACGACTAGATGGTGGGTCAAGGCCGTCTTTCTACTGGCAGGTTTCGAGAAAGAGATGTTTTTCTTTTTCACATGGTAGAGTTGTCAGCTGTACCTCCAACGCTTTACAGTCATATTAGACCAGACAAAAGGCTTAAAGTGGATTCCGGATTGGCACCTCCGGGACTCGATTCCTAAACATTTGTTACTGAGCGCAAGAGCGTTAGTCGCACGGCCTATTAGTCTCCATATATAATTGTAGATTGCCAGATATGACAAGAAATTTGTCACAAATAATGAGCTGGAAAAAGTAAAAAACATATGTCTTGTTCTATAGATGTTTGCTTTGATGCTATTTCATAAGCAAAAGTCATGGACTTGTAGGAATTGCTCTTACTTAACATGATGTGTTAGTCACCTTACCACCAGACGTTCCACTTTGAGAAGATCACAGAACAATGAAAAAAAAAAGAGAATCGGATAAAAGAGAATAAAAATATTGTGAAAGAGGATATATATATAAATAAATATATATACGTTTTGTGAAAAAGGATGTACATACATGCATTTGTGAAAGATCATATACATATATATAAAGTTATAAAAGAGAATGATATACATATATGCATACATACGATATACATGTATGGACCTCGTTTTCTAATAATGTATTCTCATTGAAGATTGATAAACTTAGTTAACTTTAAAATTAATTTTAAATCTTTTAAAATTTACCCTTTTTACAAAATTAATAATAAAATTTCATTATTTCTATCTGCAGATGGAACCAGATTATTTCTTATTGTAAATCAATTTATTTAAATTTGTGTAGAAGAACTTAAATCTTTCACTGCAAATCAAATTATTTCTATTTGTATTGAAATTGACTTTCGAAATCATATTTCTAAAGAAAAATAAAATATAAATATCAATGAAAAATTTTAATGCTTTTCATACATAAGTACTAAATTACTTACGAAATATTTCTTTTAAATGAAAAAAAGGAAAAAAAAAATCAACGATAATTATTTTAATCAATTTTTGAAAATGCTTCTTTTTTTGATGTTTTACAAATATATTTCACATCAAAAAGAATAGTAAATATTTGGGCATATTTACACTTTAAATCAATGTTAATGAAATTTATTTTAATAAACTAAACAATTTTATTTCTCTTAAAATTTAAAACTCGTGTTAGCTTTATAAAATATTTACGATCTTTTATGTTATGCCTTTTATGCTTTTAAAATAAAGTAATGTTTTTTTGTATATTATCAACTTATTCAAGGAAAATTCCTGTGTTATTATTATGAAAGAAATTAATTATGAATTATAGTCGCATAGCGTTCATATTAGTCTTTAAAAAGTAAGGATAATTCAATATCCTAAAGGGGAAACAAATTTTTATTATATACATTTTAAAATTCATAATCTGTTTAAAAAATGACATGTAAATATATTTCTTCAGACAGTTACTTTTAGCAAAAAATAAAATATGCTTTTAAAAATTTTTGTGTCATTAGATTCAAAGAACACAGTTTTTATAAAAAGAAAATAATAAATAAATAAACACTGTTTAATTCCTTCTTAAAAAATTTATGACGTTTTCATTTTTATATGTGCACCAAACGGATATCAATTTTTGTGTCATCTATTAATTTGATTAAAAAGCATAAATATCTGAATTAATAATATATTAATAATACATTATTTAAAAATGTTTATAAAATGTGTTAATTTTAGATTTACAAATTGATGAAATTCATATTTTAACTAGACATAACGAATGTGGAATTTCATAATACATTTTATTCAAGGTTAATTTTAAATTTTTTTTTTTTCAAATATATTAGTATTTTTTCAAATTTTTTAAAATATATTAATATTTTTCAAATTTTCTCAAATATATTAATATTTTTCAAATTCTTTTCAAATATATTAATTTTTTTTTTTTTTAATATTTTTTCTTTCATTTTTTTTTTTATCAAATATATTAATTCATAGTCTGTTTAAAAAATGACATTTAAATCAATTTCTTCAGACATTTACTTTTGACAAAAAAAAAATATATGTTTTTTTAAAAAATTTTATGTTATTAGATTCCAAGAACACAGATTTTATGAAAAAAATAATAAATAAATAAAAGCTGATTGATTCCTTAAAAAATTATGAAATTTTCATTTTTGTATGCGTTTCAAAATGTATTTCAGTTTTATGTGTCATATATTAATATGATTAAAAAGCATAAATATCTGAATTGGTAATATATTAATAACACATTATTTAAAATGTTTATAAATTTTGTTAATTTTAGATTAGTATATAATTTTTTCAAATTTTTTCAACCTCCGATACCGCTGCTTAGTGATTAACCGATCTACAGGTAGATCTGCACAATATTCTGATTATTAGCTATTAACTAAACCACATCATCACGCCTAGAGCTAAGATAAACTTTTACTATTCAGGAATGATGTGGGTGCATTTGTGTGGGCACATATTAAGGACACAAGACAGAGAGGGAGAGAGAGAGAAAAAGAAGAAATTAGGTAAAAATCAAACAAAATAGGAGAAAGGATGGGGAGTGAATAGGAGATATGTGTGGGAATGAAGCAAAAAATGATATTTCACAATATTTATCTATATATTTTATTTTTTACTTTTGTTGGCATTTCAGTGACAGAACAATGAAGATGCTATTTTACAAAAACTATATTGTAGTGTGTAGGTTGGGAAAACCAGATTGTAACTGGGTGTGGTTGTGTTGAGATACTTGAGGTACAGGTTATATACACTGAAGTGACAAAGTCATGGATAACAATATGCAAATTTTCAGATGGCAGTAGCATCGCGTAGAACAGGTATAAATGCGCAGTGCTTTCGCAGAGCTTTCATTTCTGTTCAAGTTATTCATGTGAAGAGGTTTTGACGTGATGATGACCGCACGACGGGAATTAACAGACTTTAAACGCGGAATGTTAGTTGGAGCTAGACGCATGGGTCATGCCATTTCGGAAATCGTTGGGGAATTCAACATTCCAGATCCAATGTGTCAAGAGTGTGCCGAGAGTATGAAATTTCAGGCATAACATCCCACCATGGACAGTGCAGTGGTCGACCGCCTGCACTTAACGACCGAGACCGGCGACGTCTGCAAAAAGTTGTAAATTCTAACAGACAAGCAACTTACTGCGTCAAATAACCGCAGAAATCAATGTGGGACGTACAAGGGACTTGTCTGTTAGAACTGTGCGGAGAAATTTGGCTTTCTTGGGCTATTCAGCAGAAGACCGACTCGGGTGCCTTTACTGACAGAACGACATCGCTTGCAGCGACTCTCGTGGGCACATGAGCATATCGGTTGGACCCTAGATGAATGGAAAACCGTGGCCTGGTCCGATGAGTCACGATTTCAGTTGGTAAGAGCTGATGGTAGGGTTCGAGTGTGGCTGCAGACCCCACGAAGCCATGGACCCAAACTGTCAGCAAGGCACTGTTCAAGCTGGTGGTGGCTCCGTAATAGTGTGAGCTGTTTTTCATGGCATGGAGTTGGTCCTCTGGGGCGACTGGACCGAACATTGACTGGAAATGCTTATGTTCAGCTACTTGGAGATCACTTGCAGCCATTCATTGACTTCATGTACCCAAACAACGATGGGATTTTATGGATGACAATGCGCCATGTCACCGGGCCACAACTGTTCGCGATTTGTTTGAAGAACATTCTGGACAATTCCAACGAATGATCTGGCCACCTAGATCGCCGGACATGAATCCCATCGAGCATTTATGGGACATCATCGAGAGAGTCTGTTCGTGCCCAAAATCCTGCACCATCAACGCTTTCACAATTATAGACGTCTATCGAGACAGCATGGCTCAATATTCCTGCAGAAGACTTCCAACGACTTGTTGAGTCCATGCCACGTCGAGTTGCTGCACTTCGCCGGGCGAAAGGCGGGCCGACACGATAAGAGGTATCCCATGGCTTTTGTCACTTCAGTGTAATTCACAGCTTTATCGACACAGGCACAAACACCACACACAGAATATTTAACAAATTTAAAGACAGATAATTACAGATTCGTGGAAGGATTGCATTTCTATGCCTAAAACCTTATACTCAGCTACGCACAGGATGCAGGTGAGAGACTGTAAACGAAACGTTTCTCAAGGAAATGCGAGGTTGCACTTTATTTCCTCTCTATTGAGAATCTAGATGCCTACTGACCATTTCTCCTGAACGCCACAGGGGATGCTATTGCCAGTATGTAGGAGGGAAGCACGGTTACAATATAGAAAATATAAGAAAAACGTAAGTAAGTATTAAAGAATCCATAAAAATTGTAAGAGAAAAATATGTTCTATCTCATTGTTAAACTCAACAAACTTCTCCCCTCCCTCCCACCCAATTCTACGTTAGAACAATCGAGGCACCTCTATGAGTCAAAAATCAAAACAAATTTCGAGCATCCGGACACGTGCTGGTGGAAAGAGCGTATAAAAAGAAATGGTTGAAAAAAGAACGAGTCGGACTAAGCTGGAAGAAGGAGAAAAAAAAAGCAAGTTTCATTTAACCTTTTTGAATTAAGTTGTAAATATATATAACTCTAACCGTCCGTAATACATCAATAAACGAATCATTGCCATCAAGGGGCCCGATACTCATCTTTACAGGTCACAAGTTTGAATTTCGAATGCATTCGATTATACATTCGAATGCCAGCCTTTTCTATCACGGTGATCATACAGAAACATAGCATATTCAGCGCTACTCAGGGTGACTGCGATACTGTGTCCACATAGTGTCCACATTTAATATGAAAACCATTAAGAACTACATCTAAGAAATGATTTCCTTTTGCAAATTTAAAGAAATTATTTTTAATGTTTTTTTAGTGAATATCCTTTACATCGTAGACCTGCAAAGAAAAAGATTTTATATTAATAATAATATGTTAAGTCACAGTAAGCAAACAAACAAAATTTTTTTATTATTTGAAATACTGTTTATATAGCTAATAAATAATTTATAATAAAAGAGATCACATTCACGTACTCTTTAAAATTTATGGTTCCAATAAAATTTGTCTACGAAAGTTTTATTACCATTTATAGTTATACTATAAAACAAGGAAACAATGATTTTTTTCAAATAAATTTTTATTGGTATGAATAGTTTTCTAAGTACCTAACTTCCATGAATTTGTCTCATAGATAATTTTTAAGGGAAAAAACAGACTTATTATTCTAATTAAAATACAAGTAAATTACACAACTATTTCTTAATTTACACTGATGTCCATAAATTAAGGATAATTCAGAATCACACAGAAATTGAACTCTAAAATAAAAATTTCACCTGTAGAATTATCACACACATCTTGAAGAAGAATATGCAAATGATAGGGAAATCACCAGATGGCGCGGAGAGTACGTCACAATGACAAGAGTGTAAGAGAGGGGTATATATGGAATGGTGGCAAAGAAGTAAAATTGTTCACAAGCGCTTTAAAAGCCTTTCAGTGCAATAACCGCATAGTTATGGCACAAAGGAAGCATTTGGGTGATTTTTGCGTGGTAGAATTATCGGACGACTGGAATGTGGACGTACCCAGCTGGAAGTATCCGAGGAACTTGGAATCGGCTCCAGGCTTTGGCAACGATTCCATGATGATGGTAATGTGAGTAGATGTTACAGCACAGGTCGCCCCCGAGTTACAACGCCGAATGAGGACCGGCATTTAGCAGTTACTGCCAAAAGAAACATACGGAGCACAGCATCAGACCTGTCTCGTCAGCTCTCTTCTGCTACCGGTACGACAGTTTCAAGGCAGCCCGCGTACGGGCACATTGGTCTATATGCTCGTAGGCCTGTCAGATGTGTTCCACTTGCCACAACTCACTGTCGCTTGCGATTAACCTGGAGTAGAGAGCATGCATTGTGGACACAGCAACAGTGGTCTGTTTTGATGTTTTCCGACAAGTCCAGGTTAAGTTTGCTGATACTCGCCGGACTTTCATATGGAGATGGCACCACTTGCCACAACTCACCGTCGCTTTTGGGGAGGAATTATTACCTGGAGTAGAGTGGTGACAGGCCTCTATCGGGATATGAATTTCAACATGTACGTTTGTGGATGACAATTTCGCTCGACAACGCTCGTCCTCACCGTGCAAACATTGTAGACCAATGCCTTCAATTGGAGGATATCACCCGTATTGATTGGCTAGCATACTCACCGGACTTGAATCCAATAGAGCAAGTGTGGGATATGCTTGGCAGACGAATTGCAGCCCGACAACCCCCTCCCACCTGTCAACCGGAACTTCGCATGGCATTGCTTGATGGGTGTAATATTCCCCAAAAATCAGATTGATAATTTGATACTCAGCATGCCTAGGCGTTGTAAGGCCTGTATTGCATCGTCCGTGAGACATACTCCATATTAACCATCATACTAACCCTGTTATACTGTTTTTTGTAAATAGGTTCTTTTTGAAATTTGCTCAGGGAGTAAAAATCGCAATTTTTATTAATTATGTCAAGCATATAGCATCTTTTTTTTTGCTCTTTACCTTTTGTTTAATAAATAGACTTTACAAATAAGTCAAATTTGTTTTGCTTCTGTCTCTTTCTTTGCCTGAACTTCATTATCCTTAATTTATGGACATTTGTTTATTAAAAATACTATCAGTGAAAGTAATAATTTAATACTATAGTTTAAACTATAAAGATGATAAGTATTGACTGATGGCAATTTTATTTTAATGGTTTACGTAGTTTTTTTACAGTTTTTAATTATATGTTATAGTTGTTTTTATTTCTTCTACATCGCCTTTATTTAATATTTAATGAGATGTATTCTTACTTGTTTTGAATAAAGTTAATTGAAAAATAAAAATAATACCTGTTTTACTATTGTTACATAGTTTATAAATAATTTGTATTTTTTATTTCCTGACATATTTGACAACTTTTCTGTATATTTTGTTTTTCTAACACTAGAGTAGAAAACTATATATTTTTTGGATGTATCATATTTCAAATCACGGATGGATAACGAAGGTGGAGGCTTATCAGATGAGTTTTAAGTGTAAGTGGTCTGCATTGACTTGTTGTATGAGGGAAAACTCGGTAAATTCCCACAATAAGAGATGCTTATCTATATTATTTATTGTTTATTCTGGGACATCTATCAATTTATTCCACTTTGCATTTTGAAAAATTAACAATGCAGAATTAACATTAATTTGACATCATAAAAGTCTTGTGTTATCCGACAAAAATTTCAAGACAACATACTTTCTAGAACTGTACATCATTTTAAAACAATTTTTTTTTTTTTGCATAAAAATATAATATTATGATACATGACTTGGAGGTAAATGAAAGCAGACAGCACAAACCCACATGTTTTCCAGAAGTATTGTTCATACTCTGACATCACTCCTTTCATTCAATTTACATTTTGAAAAGTTAACTATACGGAATTAACACTAATTTGAAATTAGATGGGTCTTATATTATTCGACAGGACATTATTCAAAGATTGCATACTTTCTAGAAATGTACACCATTTTTTAAATCAATTTTTTTTCTAAAGTGTATATGTTAAGACACATCTCAAATGTCTTGGAGATAAAAGAAAACAGACAGCACAAACCCACAGTATTTCCGAAAATATTGTTCATAATGGGACATATCTCCTTTCTTTAAACTTAAAATTTGAAAAATTAACAATGCGAATTAACATTAATTCTGAAATCATACGAGACTTGTATTATTCGACAAAATGTTATTCAAGATTGAATAATAATTTCTGGAATTGTACACTATTTTAAATGAACTTTTTTTAAAAAAAGTATAAGACAGACATTTCCAAATGCCTTGGAGATAATTGAAAGCAGACGTCCATTGTCGTCTTTTTTTCCAAAAGAAACGACCCGTCTTTATTGTTTATACTGTGACATGTCTCCTTTCATTCAATTTACATTTTGAAAAATTACAGAATTAACACATAATTTGTAATTAAATGAATCTTGTATTATTTGACATTATTCAAAGACGTCATACTTTCCAGAACTGTACACCATTATAAATCAAGCTTTTTCATAAAAAATATATGTTATGACACATCTCAAATGCCTTGGAGATAAATGAAAACAGACAGCACAGTATTTTCCGGAACTCTATAACATTCAAATCAATGACTCCTTATGCCAGACACTTTATCAAAGACTGTCTCTTTACTTCCACTCGACATACAGACGAGAAAAAAAAAAAAGGAGGAACATAAATGTTGAAACAAACATTCCGTGGCCTAATCCAATCGATGGGAGACGACGCGAAGACAATTGGAGCGCACCACCCTAACAAGATCCTTCCTGAGAACATATTGGCACTGGCACGGCCCCATATTTCAAATGCACCGCTCACCGACCCCACAGATAATGACCTCGAACAATGAAAGGGGTGCAATTTCCATGCCTGCCAGGCAAAGCAAGCTTGAAATCGAAATATGAATATTTCCAGTTCTGTCTGTTGCCCTTCCTTCCATGCTTTTTTTTTTCTGCTGCGGCTTTTCTCCCTTTCTCTGGAGCGGAATGGTAATGATGTTATTGTTTATTTTGCCGCATGCGGTTCGACAAGAAGGGAGTAACAGTCGATTGGTTTCAGACTTTGGTTAGATTTCAGAACACAAGTGGGATGAGGATCGCTGCTGGGTGGATTTTTATTAAGACATCTTATATAGAGAAGCTTGTCGTTCATATATAGAAACCATAGTTACATTTTGTATATTATTTCTTATCGGGTTGTAAAGTTAATCCTGCGTTGAATCAATTGCATTCATTGTTTTCAGGAACGAGAAGTCTTGATGGCGATTGTGTCATCGTGTGTGCATCTTGCATGAAGCTTGTCGTTCATATATAGAAATCATAGTTACATTTTGTATATTCTTTCTTATCGGGTTGTAAAGATGGGAATCAATGCATTCATGATGTTGAATCAATTGCATTCATTGTTTTCAGGAACGAGAAGTCTTGATGGCGATTGTGTCATCGTGTGTGCATCGTCTGTAACCCGTAGCCATGGTACATGAAAGTTTTCCAGTTGTTCTTCCGTGACTGATGCAATTCCGTGAAAGTTTTCTTAAAACGACGTCCATGGATTATTTGTGTCAGATATTTTTATTCAAATTTTATTGTGTCAAATTTTATTCATGTTGCTTATTTTTTTCAAATACAAGCATGGTAATACTGCAACTTCTATGTAAGTTGAATTAGTGGATTCTGTATAATCTTATTCATCTTTTCGCTTATGTAGGTTAAATTAGAGGAATCTCTATAAGCCTGTTCATCTTTACACTTATGTTTGTTTCAACTCAAATTTTTCCTTTTTTCCTTTTTTCTTGAAGTCGAGCGATATGCTTGACAAATGATAGTAAATAATGACATTAAACATTATAAATTTCTTAGATACGAACTTAAAGGAAAGGAAATTGCGATGTATTAAAAGATTATCTTATAATACAATATCATGTAGTTAACTCATATGTGTTAGATTTGACAAGTGCTGAATTTCATCGAAGTTATTATATGGTAAATTAAATAAATAATTTTGAGATATATAACTGGGGCGGAGACCCAATCATCATGCAAATGTGGGGAAGTTACCTATAACTATTCCCAGAAGATAATGTTCTTAACACACTGTTTTATGCATTGATATTAAGCAAACAAAAAATTTATAAATGATTTTGACTACATGGAATGCAGGTTTGCGTACTTTCCAAGTTTTAAAGGTTATTTTTGTATTCATATAATTAAATAAGTTATTTTTTTCTCTATTTACATAGTAATATTTCCTCTCATACATTACCTCTCATAAATACACCCTCCAAAAATAATTTAGAAACTGAGTTTTAAAACATTTATATACTCTCTCTATCTCTCTATATTGTAAAATGTCAATACAAATAAAATCCTTTTCGACAACCAACTTATACCCGTCGCGACAGAACCCTAAGAAGATAAAATTCGAAAAGGAACTTCGCAAATACTCATTTCAGTAGCAGACATGCCAGTCTATACATCAGAGCAATACGCAATTTCTCAGCCCAAGTCTGCGGCATCAAAAGAAAGAAAGACACAATTTTTTTATTCCCTCTGAACCTAAATCTGGCTATTCGAAAAACATACACAATCTACAGTACAAAAAAACACAAAGCAAAATGGCTATAGTAAAATCTATGTAGTCTCCTATTTTAGTTCCATAAAGCAAAAACAACAAGAAGCGATCTAACAAAAAAATTTAATCGAGTAAAGTTCCTTTCTTACATTTGAAAAGGAATTCTGCTTTACAGTTTATTCATCTCAGTGAATTGTCAATTGCATATGCTGTAATAATCGTCATAGATTAGCGTTGCTTCTGAAAGCATTGACTGCAATGGACGCCACTAGCGGATACGAACACAAGCCTGCATGTTAACTGTGCGCGTTACCATTGGGCCTGGTGCATTATCACAGAAACCGGTTCCTTTCCTTCTTTGAAAGAATCTGCTGGCAATGTTAACTGGCGCTCTGGCGCGTTACAGGTTTCGGGTTATGAGTCCGGCGGTATCCATGGTTGTTTGTAGTTAATCACTTTAAAACCCCGGTCCTAATAGGATCGTTCGGGGGCATTGTTACTCCGCGTCCGTGGCTTATCTTCAAGTTAATTAGTAAGGGTAATGTGTGAGTACATCTCTGCAGCACTTGCCTTAAGGTATCAAAAACCAAGCTGTCTGTGTTTGCCATCTTTAGAAAAAAAAAAAAAAAAAAATCTGCTGGCTTAGTAAAGGAAATGTGTGCTTTAGCAAAATAAGTGTACATATTTGCAAAAATAAATTTAATTATATTTGCAAAAATTGTGCTTTATTTCACATTCGTTACGGCATTTTTTTTTTTGTATTAATAACAGTTTCAAGCGCTACATACTTCTTTTTATGAAGTTAAAAGGTTTTTGACTTGCGTTTTTTATCTTGCAAACGAGTGATATACTTACCGAATTCTAGTAAATAATGACATTAAACGTTACAGTTTTCTTAGACATGAACTTAAAGAAAAGCAAATTATCATGTATTGAAACAGTTTCTTGCAATACCATATTATGACGTTAATGCATATGTCTTATTGAAAACTGCTGATTGTCGTTGAAATTATTGTATGACATATTTAATAAAGAATTTTGAACTATAATTAGGGGGAAGCCAACCATTATGTGAATGGAGGGAAGTTTCCCTAAAATTCTACCCAAAAGGCAATGTCTTTAACACACTATTGTATATATGAGTCACATAGGCGTTAGGCGCTTGACGGCAAATTGTTTAAAGAACTGGCCATTGTAAAAATATGCTTCACGTTCAAATTCTGGCGTCGCATAGATGTTTGTTAGTGGTTAGAATTTACTACAAACTGTAGATACGGGTCTAATTATCCCGAAGTATGCACAAAAGAACAGTAGAGCAAAAAACCAAGCCAAATACACCGATCTGAAACAAACAAAAAATTTATAAATGTTTTTAACTAAATGGAATGCAAGCCTCTTTTTTTTTTTTCCAAGATTTAGCAATCACTTTTGTATTTTAATTTATAAAATGCTTTTGTTAAATATTTCACTATCTGCAAAGTAATAGTCCCTTTCATATATTGTAGATACATTTAAATGCACACTCCAGAAAAATAGTAGAGAAACAGAGTTTGTAAAATATTTATATACTCTATCCTTTCCTATACTTTCTCCTGCAAATAAAATGCCAATACAAATAAAATCCTTTTCGACAACCAACTTAGACTACCGTCCGAAGATAAATCTCGAAAAGAACTTCGCAAATACTCATTTCACTAGTAGACATGCCATTCTTTGCATCAGAGCAATAAGTATCTTCTCAGTCCAAGTCTGCAAGGTATCAAAAGAAAGGAAGACTCAATTTTATTAAAGCTGGCTATTCGGAAAAACATACACAATCTGCACTACACAAAAAGAAAACACAAAGAAAAATGGCTACAGTAAAGTCTGTGTAGTCTCCTATTTTGGTTCCATAAAGCAAAAACAACAAGAAAGCGTTCTAACAAAAAAATTTAACCGAGTAAGTTCCCCTTTCTTACATCTGAAAAGGAATTCTTCTCCATAGTTTATTCATCTCAGTGAAAAGCGGCTGGTGCAGTATTTGCATTTTTCCAGATCAGTCGAAAACAGAAAAATGAGAACAGATCTGCCCTGCGGCGCTCACCATGCTGCTCAAACTACGTGGAAGGAAATTCATTTCGGAGACGGATAAGAAATAATAAATAATCTTCAGATTTCTTATCATGTCTTCTTTCTTCCCCTCGAGGAATAAATTACATTCACTTAAAGTAAATGTTTTGCATAAGCCCCGGGCACCCAATGCAATATGATTCGATGAACTGGAAGATATTTATTGTACAAGAGCAAGTGGGCTTTAAATTAAGTGCAGTAGCATTGGATTGCGGGGATTCAGTTGTTTCGCAGAAATCGATGCGTTCCGAGAAATATCCACTTGTATATTTCATTTTTTCGATGGCATTGTTGGAATAATAAATGGTTATTGAATGTTACGGTCTAGTAAGTGGATGAATATTTATTTTCTCTTTATGAACTTTTTCGTATGCATAAATGGTTAATTAAGGCTACAGGTCTGACATTTATGTAACATTGTTATTTATCATTTTGAAAAGTGCTTTAATTATCGAAAAAAGTTTTTCAAATGTTAAGATATTTAATAACATGTTAGTTAAATATTAATACAATTAATATTATAATTAATATTAAATATAACAATAATTAATAAATATTATATATTTCATTGTCATCATTGGCGGAAACAGCCCCATGGTGAACTTTGGTCGTCTGTCTATTGACAGATAACGAGATGCAAGATGTTTTTCTTTTTACGGGATAGGGTTGTCAGCCATATTAGACGGGACCTACTGTTTAAAGTTGATACCGAAGCCCTACAAACATCCCTGGCTACCGCCGGACTCGAACCCGAAACCTGTGGCACTGAGGGGCCAGAGCGCTACGCACTCTACCATCAGGCCCCATATTATTTATTTAACGGTCTTTTATTTAAATACAGTTAATATTTTGCAAATATTAACTGTATTTAACTAAAACCGTTCATCCCCTTAAAAAATGGCAAATACGTGCAGTTGCGCGCAGAAGAATTCAGATTTGAATCTAATGACGGCGTGCGTTGCAGTCACTTTTTGAAATAAGGAGATTTGATGAAAATTTCGAAAATATGCATAAAGCGTCTCGTATCGGTAGTCAGGCTGCTAAATGGATTTTATCCAAAATGACACGTAAATATTGGACAGTTCCCCTTAAAATTCCTCCTGGAAAGAAATAAACCAATTGGTGTGCTTTTAGTGATATATATGAGGCCAACCGATAATATATTTAATATCATATTAATTAAATATTTATGAATTTAATAATATTGTTAAATATCAATAAATATTATATATTTAGCGGTATTTTATTTAAATATAGTTAATGTTTTTGCAAATATTAACTATATTTAAATGAAAGACAGCTCTACCCCTAGTAAGAGTGGTAGTACATGCAGTTTCAAACAGAAGATTTCAGGTTTTAATCAGCTGACGACGTGCGTTGTGGTCATTTTTCAGAAACAAGACGATTTGATGACGATTGTGAAAACGTGCATAAAGCGTCTCGAATCGACAGTCAGGCTGCCAGATGTTTTAAATAAATAGGCCATTTCATTTAAAATTTCTTCCGGAAAGAATGCCCTACCTTCTTTATTCATCGGTGGGCTTTTAGTGATAGACATAAGTGGAACCGATGTTTAACATCCCAAAAAATATGCTAATTCGTAAAAGAAATACAGAGACAATAGGACGTAAAGAAGAACATTAAAATTGATGAAAATACAAAAAATTAATAAATAAATAATAAAAACATATGTGTCAATATATCATCAAACATGATTAGTTAGTAACAAATGAAAATACTTCATCCTTTTAGGATATTTTTGTTCTTTATACTGTCACAAATGTGGCTACTTCTTTTGCCACATTTGTGACAGTATAAAGAACAAAAATATCCTAAATATAAATAACTTTTTTTTTTTTTAATTTTTGTTCCGATACCTTAGAAATATTTTGAAATGTCTAGTACATTTAATAAGATTACTACTTATACAATCTAACGATACAATACTTACAAAAACTAAGTATTATGATATAAAATGATACATCGGATGAACAAAGACTTACTTTTAAAAGTTAGAAAAAAAATAAAATAAACTTGCTATTGTATGAAAATGTCGTTGACACTGATATTCATTGGTTGAAATCGGAATTACTTCATGGCATGTTCAAAAATATGACCGATACTAACATTCGCCATCGAGTCTCCTTGTTTCTAAAAGTGACAGAAAGAGCAGATTCAAAACTGAAATCGTTTGTGCGCACTACCACTCTTACAAGAAGCTGAGCGGACTTTTTTTAAATATAATTAGCTTTTGCAAAACATTAACTATATTTATATAAAAGACAGTTAAATACATAATATTTATTAATACTTAATTATATTATTAACTGCATTAATATTTAAATAACATATTTTTAAATCTATTAATATTTGAAAAACTTTTCTTCAAGTGCTTTTCAAAATGATAATTAACAATGTTACATAAATGTCAGACCTGTAGCCTTAATTAACCATTTATGCATATGAAAAGTTCATAGAGAGAAAATAAATATCCATCCACTTACTAGACCGTAACATTCGATAACCACATTTATTATTCCAACAATGCCATCGAAAAATGAAATATACAAGTGGATATTCCTCGGAACGCATCGATTTTTGCGAAACAACTGAATCCCCGCAATCCAATGCTACTGCACTTAATTTAAAGCCCACTTGCTCTTGTACAATAAATATCTTCCAGTTCATCGAATCATATTGCATTGGGTGCCCGGGGCTTATGCAAAACATTTACTTTAAGTGAATATAATTTATTCCTCGAGGGGAAGAAAGAAGACATGATAAGAAATCTGAAGATTATTTATTATTTCTTATCCGTCTCCGAAATGAATTTCCTTCCACGTAGTTTGAGCAGCATGGTGAGCGCCGCAGGGCAGATCTGTTCTCATTTCGTTTTCGACTGATCTGGAAAAATGCAAATACTGCAGCAACCCGCTTTTCATTGAGATGAATAAACTATGAGAAGAATTCCTTTTCTGATGTAAGAAAGGGGAACTTACTCGGTTAAATTTTTTGTTAGAACGCTTTCTTGTTGTTTTTGCTTTATTCAACCAAAATAGGAGACTACACAGACTTTACTGTAGCCATTTTGCTTTGTGTTTTCTTTGTGTAGTGTAGATTGTGTATGTTTTTCCGAATAGCCAGCTTTAATAAAATTGAGTCTTCCTTTCTTTTGATACCTTGCAGACTTGGACTGAGAAGATACGTATTGCTCTGATGTATAGACTGGCATGTCTACTAGTGAAATGAGTATTTGCCAAGTTTCTTTTCGAGATTTATCTTCGCATAGTAGTCTAAGTTGGTTGTCGAAAAGGATTTATTTGTATTGACATTTTATTTGCAGAAGAAAGTATATAAAATTATAGAGTATATAAATATTTTAGAAACTCTGTTCTCTAAACTATTTTTGGAGCCTGTATTTAAATTTATCTACAATGCATGGAAGGAAATATTACTTTTGCAAATAGTGAAACATTTCACAAAAAGCATTTTATAATATTTATAGATATAAAGTTATAGTTTAAACTTGAAAAGTAAGCAGGCATGTATTCCATTTAGTTAAATACATTTTTAAATTTTTGTTTGTTTCACGGCGATTGGTTTGGTATGGTTTGTTGCTCTACCATCCTTTTGTACAGACTTTGTGTTAACTAGACCCGGGTCCACAAATTAACGTGGATTCCGAACTCCTAATAAAAGCTCCGTGTCACCATTAGGATTCGAATCTGACGCCTGTGATAACAATGGTCAGATTGTTAGCCAATTGGCCATCAGGTCCCTAACATCCATGGGACTCATGCACACAACAGTGAGTTAAGGAAGTTGTGTTCTGGGAAGATTTTTATCGTTAACTTTCTTGACGGTTGAGTTCCTCCCATTTTAAGCTAAAATTCTTTATTTAATAAAGCATAACAAGAGCTTCAATAAAATTCATTACTTGCCTATAAGACTAGTATATATGGGTTAACGTCGTGACATGGTGTTACAAGAAACTCTTACAATACTTCATGATTTCCCTATTCTTTCAGTTCATTGCGATGAATAAGCAGCAGAGAAAAATTCCCTTTCAAATTTAAGAAAGGGAACTTATTCGGTTAAATTTTACTGTATGATCGCTTCTTGTTGTTTTTCATTTATGGAACCAAAATAGGAGACTACACAGACATTACTGTAGCCATTTTTTGCTTTGTGTTTTCTTTGTGTAGTGTATATTATGTATGTTTTTCTGAATAACCAGCTTTAATAAAATTGAGTCGCCCTTTCTTTTGGTACCTTGCACAGAGGGCTGAGAAGATACGCATTGCTCCTGATGCATAGACTGCCATGTCTACTACTGAAATGAGCAGTTGCGAAGTTCTTTTTGAGATTTATTTTCTTACGACGGGTTTAAGTTGGTTGTCGAAAAGGATTTCATTTGTATTGACAAAATATAGTATATACATATTGTAGAAACTCTGTTTCTAAACTATTTTTTGGCGTGCATTTAAATATATCTACAATGTAGGAAATGGACTATTACTTTGCAAATAGAGAAATATTTTGCAAACGTATTTTAAGATATTAATACAAAAGTGATCGTTGAAACTTGAAAAGAACGCGAGCCTTATTCCATTTATTTAAAATCATTTAAAAAATTTTGTTTGTTTAAAAATGATGGATTTGGTTTGGTTTGTCCTCTACTGTCATTTTGTGCACACTTTGGGCACACTAGACCGGGACCTATTGTTTATAGTAGATTCAGACCACAAACAAACATCATCCATGTTACTGCCAGGATTCGAATCTAAGGCCTGTGGTTACAATGACCAGAGTGTTAGCCAAAAAGGCAACATGCTGCAGATGTGAAATTTAAACGACAGGAATAAGGTGCTGTGATATGAAAATGATTAGAAATCACACGCCGGTAGCGAAACATGCAATGTGTTTTAATGAAAAATTGTTTAATCGGTGTCTCATACACAAATTGCATTTGAACGTCGTTGCCTGTATGAAAATATCGTTGCCTGTATTATGTATATGGCTCCTCTAGACGGTCGAGATCCAATTACTGTTAGCAGAATATGGAATCGATGGGTTCAGGTCGGTAATACAGAAAGCAGTGATGGATCTCAATGGCCCCTTATCACTAGCAGCCGAGAAGGCAGGCATTTTACCAGCGTTGACTTAATGAATCGTGCAACCACGTTACGAGCCCTGAGTCAATAATTGGGGTTGATTGCAAGACAACAAGTGTCTGCATAAACAGTTCGAGGACGTTTGCAGCAGAATGGACTTTCAGCTCGGTGGCCATGGCTGCGGCTGTCCTTGAAGCTGCATCACAGGCAGGAGAGCCTTTAATGGTGTGATCAACGACGAACTTGGGCGCATGAATGGAGAGATGTCATTTTTTCACATGAATCCAGGATCTGTTTACAGCATCAAGAGGGTCGCATCCGCGTTTGGCGGCATTCTGGTGAACGCACATTGGCAGCGTCCATTCGTCATCATCATACTGGCCCATCACCTGGCTTGCTGGTATAGGGTACTATTGGATCCATGTCACGATCACCTCTTGTTCGCATTGACGTCACTTTCAACAGGACACGTTGCATTTCTGGTGTGTTAAGACAAGCTTATCCATCCTTTATTCGAGCCCTTCTAAACCCTAAGTTTCAGCAGGATAATATATGACCGCATGTTACCGGTATTGTACGGACCTTCCTGGATATGAAAAATGTTCGGCTGTTGGCCTGGCCTGCACGTTCACCAGATCTCTCCCCAACAGAAAACGTCTGGTCCTTGGTTGCCGAGAGACTGGCTCGTTACCGTATGCCAGTCACCACGGTTGATGAGCTGTGGCATCGTGCTGAAGCTGCATGGGCATCTGTACATGTGCATGCCATCCAATCTCTGTTTGACTCGATGCCCAGGCGTATAAGTGCTGTTATTGTTACTGCCAGAGGTGGTTATTCTGGGTACTGATTTCTCAGGATCAATGCACCCAAATTTCTTGAAAATTTAATCACTTGTTATTTCCAGTATAATATATTTCTCCAATAAATATCAATTTGTTATCTGCAATTCTTCCTGATGCAGCAATTTTAATGGCCAGTACTGTATTTTTAAAAAAAGAAACTCGTGTTCGATTATATTATATATCTATAAAATGCTTTATGTATAACTTATAGTATAGATATAGTAGATTCACTAAGTGAGATTGAATTTCCAAATGTTACCAAGAATAATCATGTAAAGGTGTGCTTTTTTTTTAAGAGCCATGATTCTTTTATTACATCCTATATTTAAAGAAATAGATTTACTTCTATTTGTCTTTGGTAGGCGTTCTTTCAGGGCCATGAACCTTTATTGCATCCAATATTTTAGCAAATATATTTACTTCACTATTGTCTTTTCTGGTAGGCGTTGAACAACTTATCTTACAAAAACACTGGAAATAAAAGCGCGTTTCACAATATTATTCCAAAGAGGCTTACTCAAGGAATGACTCATTCTGACAAATAGCAAACTATTTTATAAAAGTTGAAAAATTGAAAACTCCTTCAGTCAGGCAGATAAACAAATAAATAAATAAATATGAAATGGAAAATACTTTTCTCAAGCTCATGGGCTTTGGTTTCGAATCTATCCAACTGATGCATATAAATGTATGGATTTCGATATGTTTCCGGGTCAAATTTTACAAATCAAGCGGAATCTACTGTTATATTGAACAAAGACTAAAATACCATAGGGCGCAAAAAAAAAAAAAGAATCAGCCAACAGAGTATGGGGAGTTACAAAAAAAAATCCGGTTTTTCTCCTCATAGCTTTTGTTAAATTATAGTTCCATAAGTTCAGATTTGTCTTCTGTTTGTTCTGTGGTTTGCGAGGACTTCATGGGAAAGATTTTTTATTCCTTTGCTGGTTTCCTTGAGGTCAGAAATTGATTTGGAAACAAGGGGACTGAATTGGAATTTGTGTTGTATGTGGTTCAAACAAAGCGGACGGAAAAATGTTTGCTTTTCCATTACTTTTAGATGTATTATTTTTTAGTGGACATTTCAATGGTCACTTGCTTTTTATATTTCAAAGGACTGTATATAATAAATGAATTGTATAAAACATATGGTATTGCAAGATGGTATTGTTCCGGCGGTGTCATGGGTAATGCAGTGGTTCGGAATTCACTTTAAACAATAGGTTCAGACTAATATGACTTTTGGAAGTAGGGATGACAACACTACCCTCTAAAAAGGAAGCCATCTTCTGTCTCGAAATCTACCAGTAGGCAAACGGTCTTAGCCCACTATGGACTATAGTGGTAAGGATGTTAGTTAATAGTTATTTATTCTTGTATATAATGGGTTTGGTGTCCAGTAGTCGAGTGTCTAGATGTTTGGCAGTCGGTGCCCCAGGGTTCGAGTCCCGGCTGGAAAAATGTTTGCTTTTCCATTACTTTTAGGATGAATTATTTTTTAGTGGACATTTCAATGGATCCTTGTTTTATATTTCAAATAATTTGTATATAATAAATGTATTGTATAAAATATGTGGTATATATGGTTATATACAATTGTTCCTATAACAATTTAAACTTGAGTGTGAAAATTATATAAGTTATATCATATTTTAAGTAGCTGATATTTGTGTGGGTCCTGATGGCCGAGTGTCAACTGGCACATAGTGCCACAGGTTTGTGGTTCCAATCACTGCGGTGCCATGGATGATTGTAGTGGTTCAAAATCCACTTTAAACCGTAGTTCGGGTCTAATATGATTGTAGATCAATGGACGTAGATCTGACAGTCGTACTCAATTAAATATGATATCACCTGTCTTAAATATCTGCCAGTATTCCGCCGTTCTGTGCCCTCAATCAAGGAATGGGCTGATGGCCAATTGCTTAGTTTTTTGGCCATTGATACCATAGGATTTAGTTTTGAATTCTTGCGTTTTGTTAGTGGCGGAATCCACGTTAAACTGTAGGTTCCATTCTAATTAACCAAACATTTGCATAAATTGACAGTAGAGCGACAAACCAAACAACCAGTGAAGGAGTATAAAATATATTTTCAAATATTGTCACCATTATTTTCTTTGCTTGATTTTCTATACTTGTAAATATTTATCTGACCTTTAAAATCCTCTTTTCAATACAGAATAATCATATAATTTTATTTCATGTATTTAATTTTTATTTAATGTTTTTCATTTGTCCTGTAAATTTGCAATAATATTAAATGTTACAAAAACTTTTTAATCAAACACAAGGAAAAGATATACATTTAACCTTTTTAGCACAAATTTAGTAAATAACTATATATTTCAAAAACACTTGCGTTATATATTATTATTTATATAAATATATCTATAAAGTGATTTAAACTTATTTTTAAGGAAAGTTATTGTAGAATCATCAAAGTGAAACTGAATTTATAAATAAGTACCGAAAATAATCATATAAAATATGTGTTTTTCTATAAGGGATGAACCTTTTGCTTTATCCCTATATTTTAAGGTATAGATTTACTTCAACATTGTCTTTATAGTGGGCTTTGAACTTATCTCACAGAAATGCTGAAAACATAAGCACATTCAACAATATTATTCCTAACAGGCTTTCTCAGGGGGAATGACCCTTTCTAAAAAGTAAAACGATTTCATAAATGTTTAAAAAATTGAAAACTCCTTCAGTCAGGCAGATAAATAAATATGGAAAGGAAAATACTTTTCTCAAGCTCTCTGGCTTTGGTTTCCGAATCTATCCAACTGATGCATATAAATGTATGGATTTCGATATGTTTCCGGGTCAAATTTTTACAAATCAAGCGGAATCTACTGTTATATTGAACAAAGACAAAAATACCATAGGGAGCAAAAAAAAGAATCAGCCAACAGAGTATGGGGAGTTACAAAAAAAAAAAAAATCCGGTTTTTCCTCATAGCTTTTGTTAAATTATAGTTCCACAAGTTCAGATTTGTCTTCTGTTTGTTCTGTGGTTTGCGAGGACTTCATGTGGAAAGATTTTTATTCCTTTGCTGGTTTCCTTGAGGTCAGAAATGGATTTGGAAACAAGGGGACTGAATTGGAATTTGTGTTGTATGTGGTTCAAACAAAGCGGACGGAAAAATGTTTGCTTTTCCATTACTTTTAGATGTATTATTTTTAGTGGACATTTCAATGGTCACTTGCTTTATATTTCAGAGGACTGTATATAATAAATGAATTGAATAAACATATGGTATTGCAAGATGGTATTGTTCCGGCGGTGTCATGGGTAATGCAGTGGTTCGGAATTCACTTTAAACAATAGGTTCCAGACTAATATGACTTTTGGAAGTAGAGATGACAACACAACCCTCTAAAAAGGAAGACAACTTCTGTCTTGAAATCTTCCAGTAGGCAAACGGTCTTGACCCGCTATGGACTATAGTGGTAAGGATGTTAGTTAGTTAATAGTTATTTATTCTTGTATGTAATAGGTTTGGTTTCCAGTAGTCGAGTGTCTAGATGTTTGGCAGTCGGTGTCACAGGGTTCGAGTCCCGGCTGGAAAAATGTTTGCTTTTCCATTACTTTTAGGATGAATTATTTTTAGTGGTCCTTTCAATGGTCCATTGTTTTATATTTCAAATAATTGTATATAATAAATGTATTGTATAAAATATATGGTATATATGGTTATATACAATTGTTCCTATAACAATTTAAACTTGAGTGTGAAAATTATATAAGTTATATCACATTTAAAGTAGCTGATATTTGTGTGGGTCCTGATGGCCGAGTGTCTGGCACATAGTGCCACAGGTTTGTGGTTCCAATCACTGCGGTGCCATGGATGATTGTAGTGGTTCGAAAATCCACTTTAAACCGTAGTTCCGGGTCTAATATGATTGTAGATCAATGGACGTAGATCTGACTGTCGTACTCAATTAAATATAATATCACCTGTCTTAAATATCTGCCAGTATTCCGCCGTTCTGTGCCCTCCAATCAAGGGAATGAGCTGATGACCAA
Source organism: Caerostris extrusa (assembly GCA_021605095.1). Taxonomy (NCBI): domain Eukaryota; kingdom Metazoa; phylum Arthropoda; class Arachnida; order Araneae; family Araneidae; genus Caerostris; species Caerostris extrusa. Next base: position 40,105 of record BPLR01000515.1, on the reverse strand, counting down.
TTGCTTAAGTTTTTGGCCATTGGTACCATAGGATTTAGTTTTGAATTCTGGCGTTTCGTTAGTGGCAGAATCCACGTTAAACTGTAGGTTCCATTCTAATTAACCAAACATTTGCATAAAATGACAGTAGAGCGACAAAAACCAAACAACCAATGAAGGAGTATAAAATATATTTTTTCAAATATTGTCACCATTATTTTCTTCTTGATTTTCTATACTTGTAAATATATTTATCTGACCTTTAAACCCTCTTTTCAATACAGAATAATCATATAATTTTATTTCATATAATTTTTATTTTTTCATTTGTCCTGTAAATTTGCAATAATATTAAATGTTAAAAACTTTTTAATCAAACACAACGAAAGGTTATATATTTAAATCTTTTAGCCCAAATTTAGTAAATAACTGTATATTTCAAAAAACTTCTGTTATACATTATTATTTATATAAATATATCTATAAAATGATTTTAAACATACTTTAAGGAAAGTTATTGTAGAATCATCAAATGAAACTGAATATATAAATGTTACCGAAAATAATCATATAAAAGATGTGTTTTTTCTATAAAGGGGGATGAACCTTTTGCTTATCCTATATTTTAAGGGATAGATTTTCTTCAATATCGTTTTTTATAGCGGGCGTTGAACTTATCTCACAGAAATGCTGAAAACATAAGCACATTCAACAATATTATTCCAAACAAGCTTTCTCAGAGGGAATGACCCTTTCTAAAAAAAGTAAACGATTTCATAAATGTTTAAAAATTGAAAACTCCTTCAGGCAGATAAATAAATAAATAAATATGGAAGAAAAATACTTTTCTCAAGCTCTCTCGGCTTTGGTTTCGAATCTATCCAACTGATGCATATAAATGTATGGATTTCGATATGTTTCCGGGTCAAATTTTACAAATCAAGCGGAATCTACTGTTATATTGAACAAAGACCAAAATACCAAAGGGCACAAAAAAAATCAGCAAACAGAAAAATGTTCCTATTTTCTCCGCATAGCTTTTGTTAAATTGTAGTTCCATAAGTTCAGATTTGTCTTTTGTTTGTTCTGTGCGGTTTGCAAGGACTTCGTGTGGAAACATTTTGTTGCTGGCTTCCTGAGTCGAAATGGATTTGGAAACAACGGGACAGAATTGGAATTTGTATTGTATGAGGTTCAAACAAAGCGGACGGAAAAATGTTTGCTTTTCCATTATTTTAGGATGTATTATTTTTAGTGGGTATTTCAATGGTCACTTTCTTTATATTTCAAAGGATTGTATTTAGTAAATGTATTGCATAAAATATATGGTATTGTAAGTTTAATAAAATTATTCCCATAAGAATTTAGACATGAGATTGAAAATTGTATAAATTATCTCTCACACTTGTGCCTCATGGTCGATTTACTAACTATTTGAGCTTCAGTGAAAAATGTTTTGGTTTGAATATGGGCGGTGCCATTGTCATTTGTAATGCTTTGAAATCCTCTTTAAACAGTAGGTCCCTTCTAATATGACCGTAGAGCGTTGGGAAAAGGACTGACAACCCGATCCCGTAAAAATAAAACATCTCCTTTCTCAAAATCTACCAGGAGGCAAGCGTCCTTGACTCACCATGAGGCTGTTGCGTTAATTAAGAAGAAATATATAATAAGTTTGATTCCAAAAAATTATTATCATTATTTTCTGCTAGATTTTCTGTACTTATAAACACTCTCTGAACCCTTCCTTGCTAAACAGAACGGTAATATAACAAAATTTTTAACTAAATATTCTAAACATCTTCAGTTTTTATGTAAACTTACAATGATATTGAATGTTAGAAATCATTTTAGAGTTAATCAAACGAAACAAGTTACATATTTAAACTTTTATCAAAAATTAAGTAATAAAACGTACATTACTGGCCATTAGAATTGTTACACTAAGAAGGCGACATGCTACAGACATGAAATTTAAAAGACATAAAGAGGTTCTGTGATATGCAAATGATTAGCTTTACAGCGTATTCAGACAAAGCACCGGTAGTGACACCTACAATGTGTTCGAATAGGAAAATGTTCAGCCGATTTCTCATACACAAATTGAAATTGAATTCGTTGCCTGGTGAAACGTTCTTTGATGCCACGTGTAAGAAGTATAAATGCGTACCAGTAGGTCGAATTGTAGCGTACCAGGATTGCGGTTTATAGTATCACAGTATTGCTGTTCGCGTCGGTCGAGATCCAATGACTGTTAGCAGAATATGGAATCGATGAGTTCAGGATGGTAATACAGAACGCCGAGCTGGATCTCAACGGCCCCCTATCACTAGCAGCCGAGAAGACAGGCACGTTACCCGCATGGCCTTAATGGATCGTGCAGCCACGTCACGAAACCCTGATTCAAAATTGGGGTCGTTCGCAATACCACAAGTGTCTGTACACAGCAGTTCGACTACGTTTGCAGCAGCATTGACTCTCGCTCGGAGACCATGGCTGCGGTTACCCTTGATGCTGCATCACAGACATGGGCGTCTTCAAAGATGAGATCAACAACGAATGTGGCCGCACGAATAGCGAAACTTCATTTTTTTCAGATGAATCCAGGTTTTGTTTACAGCACCAAGATGGTCGCATCCGTGTTTGGCGGCATCATGGTGAACACACATAGGGGAGCGTGAATTCGTCATCGTCATACTGGCCCCTCACCTGGCGTGTTGGTATGGGGGGCTATTGGATACACCTCACGGTCACCTCTTGTTCCCATTGACGGCACTTTGAACATATATTAGGACCCGTGGCCCTACCTTTATTCGAGCCCTGCGAAACTCTACTTTTCAGGAGGATAATGCACGACCGCATGTTGCCGGTATTGTACGGACCTTTCTTGATGCAAAAAAAGTTCAGCTGTTGTCCTGGCCTGCACGTTCACCAGATCTCTCGCCAATAGAAAACGTCTGGTCCATTGTTGCTAAGCGACTGGTTCGTCACCATACTACGCCAGTCACTACGGTTGATGAGCTGTGCAATCGTGTTGAAGTTACATGGGCATCTGGACCTGGACATGTCATCCAATCTCTGTTTGCTTCAATGCCCAGGCGTATAGGTCCTGTTACTACTGCCAGAGGTAGCTGCTCTGGGTACTGATTTCTCAGGATGTATGCACTCAAATGTCTTGAAAATTTTATCACTTATTTTCAGTATAATATATTTGTCCAATAAATATCATTTTCTTATCTGCATTTCTCCTGGTGTAGCAATTTTAATGGCCAGTAGTGTAATATTCATTTTAAAAATGCATTTTGCATGCCTACTACTCCCATATTTATTACAATTTGTATACACATTATTACGTTCCCCCAAACATCGTAACAAGTTCTCGCGTGCCATTTGAACATTTTTCTTACATCATTGGCCAACGATGGCATATGGCATGATCTACAAGAGGAATGTGCCTTGTTCTATTCATATTCACGTCTAATTCAAAATGTCGAAGTTGAGAAGTGGACGGATGATATAAAATGTTATTTCCATATCTATTACCAATGAAGATTTTCTGCAGATTTTCCAATCTGCGCCAGCTATACAGAAAGTTTTGAAGTAATTTTTAGGCCAAAAATAATCCGAAGTCTTGATATGAATATTGTTATAAATTACATGCTCAAATTTTATGATTTTTTAAAAAAAAGTCTAGTGACTTTGGTATTCCTTGTATCATCAATGCTAACATACTGCGAGTTATTTGTTGTCATTGTTTGATTTTAAATCAGTTACTCAGTAAATCGGACAAAAAAGTTTCGATAAGAATAATTTTAATAACAAAAAAATTTATATATGTATATATATATATATATATATTATCGTCCTTACTTCTCAAATAAATTAAATATTTTATCAAAAAATGTGAAGTTGAAACAAAGAATTTCCAATTCATGAAAACTTTGTCTTAAAAAAACGCGATTTATGAAAAAAAGTTGAATCTATTATTACTTTTTCCGCATCTAGTCAATCTTAGTAGTGAAACAAGATTTACAGTCAGAAAAAAACAAACAGCAGTTATAAAACAATACTACTGTGTACAAAAAATAAGATCAGTTTTCAATTTAAATTTCCCGGGCATATGGTATTTCATTTTTTTCTTCTTTTAGGTCGTTCGCGCTATCTTTGATACCTGTGTGAAATTTGACGTCAAAATATTTATTAGTGCTTGAGTTATGCTTGGTTTTCGGAGATGATAAAACTGATTCCGGCGATTTTTGAAATGTCTGAATTAATTGAGCAAGAACTTGCGTTAAATTTTGTTTGCAGAAACGTATAGAATGTTGCAGAAGGCATTCCTATATCGGAAAGAAATGTTTAGAAGTGGTAAAAACAGTTCAAAGAAGGAGGAGAGAACGCCTTTGAAGAAAGAGTACTTGGTCCACCACCAACCTCAACCGACGTAGTTCACGACCAAAAAAATTAGATTTGGTCGTCGATTTTCAATTAGAGACCTTGCTGATGTTGTTGAAATTTAAAAATTCCATTTTAAAGATGTTTTTGGCCTCAAACGGCGTCAAATTCTGATTTGTACCGAAAACATTAATGCGAAAGCTCACACTGCATTTATTCTTCGTAACATTTTAAACGAAAATGAAACCCATAACGTTCCATAACCACCGTATTCACCTGATTTAGCCTCCTGCTACTTCTGGCTATTCCTGGCTTCTGGCCTGTGATACCAAAGGACAGAGTCAGATTGATAATTTCTTGATCAATTGACGGAAAAAAATAATTTCAACATTTTAACAATTTATTGTTTTTCATTTTTAAATTAGAATTTTGATCTGTTTTACTATATTAGCTCTGTGAAACACACTAAGCTGCTGTTTTTATTTGGTTTTCAAACTAAACTATTTCTTTCATCAGATCATACGTTCCCTTTAACGGTTGTAGTAATGGCCTGCAAGGTAGAATCAAACGAACAGCATTCTTATTACGACCAATAAAGGAACGCAAACCAGACATAATAAACCTTACCAGACTCCTTTACTTTTTCTTCTCCAAAGATAATTTTACAACTCCTGTTTCAAAAGCAAACACCAACTTTGGCGAAACACTCAAGTTGAAATTATCGATATTCTTGCAATGTAGTATATACCAAAAAGGGTTCCGGCAGTAATACAAAAACAAGAGGGGAAAAAAGCGTTTCAACGAGGCTTAATAAAAGAAACATATTCGGTCTACATTTTAGTGAAAAAGCTCGCGTCTGGGAGGAAGAAAAATAAATTTTTAGGGTCTCGGTTTGTACTTTTTGCCCCACTTACTGGGGAACGTGCTTTTAGCTGCAGTGTCCTGACTTAACTTGCGTCGTCAAATATTTCTTTTAGGATTATGGTAGATATTTATGGTTCTGTTTTTGTCCTGAAAAAAGATAATAAATCGATAAAGAAATTTGACGATTTTGAATTTGTTCTGTAGATTGTCTTTGTATGTATGATGTCGTTTCAGATGTATGTTCTTTTTAATAAAAAAAATAAATGTCAGATTTTCAAGCTGTCATCACTTAAGAGTTTTTGATTTTATGAATATTTTGGAAAGTAAAAATATCTTTGAAAGGAAATACAGATCATATATTATGCTAAAATACAAAATAATGAAAATATTTTTTGTGGTATGGCATTCATAAAATATTGATGTGTTTCTCAATATATTTTAAATTTTTTTATATTTTGGTATAATTTAAATTTTACTTCATTTAACATTAGGAACTATTTATAAAAATCTAAAAAAGATATTTAATATTTTAAAGATGCGTAATATTTTTTAAAAAATAACTTTTAACTTTATTTTTTCACACATGTATATATCTCAAATTAAAACAAAAATAGTTCATAATTCAGAAATAATTTATTTACTGCGATTTTCCATAGTAAAAATGTTTTAGCTTTTCAGGGGATGGTATTTGTCATTTCCTTATGCTGAAATTGTTCATTTGTATAAAGGGTTGGTTTGTTGCCCTAAGGTCGACCTGTGCATACTTTAGACTAATTAGACCGGGACTTACATTTAACATGGATTTCGAACCACTCACAATCATCCATGCAGCACCTGAATTCAACCGTGAAGCCTGGAATACCAAAAGGAAGGGAGTCAAATTAATAATTCCTTAATCATATCTTGGAAAATAATTTTCTACATTTGATAAATTTAAATATTTTCATTTAAAAAGAGATTTGAACTACTGTTTTGTGATATTAGCCTTGTGAGACAAACTAAACTGCTGTTTTGTTTGGTTTTTGAAACAAACTATTTCTTTCACCAAACCATACGTTCCCCTTAACGTTTATGTCAATAATTGCCTGCGAGTAGAATCAAACGAAGACAGCATTCTTATTACGACCAATAAAGGAACGCAAACCATACATAATATACCTTCCAGAAACCTCTACCTTTTCTCCTCAAAGATAATTTTACAACTCCTGTTTCCAAAACAAACACCAACTTTGGCGGAAACACTGAAGTTGAGATTATCGATATTCTTGCCATGTAGTATATACCAAAAGGCTCCGGCAGTAACGCAAAAACAACGGGGGAAAAAAAGCGTTTCAACAGTGTCTAATGAAAGAAACATATTCGGTCTACATTTTAGTGAAAAAAAAGTTGGCGTCTGGTAGAAGAAAAATAAATTTTAGGGTCTCGGATTTTTGTGCTTTTGTCCACTTACTAGGGAACGTGCTTTTAGTGCTTTAGCAGTGTCCTGACTTAACTTGCGTCATAAAATATTTCTTTTAGGATTATGGTAGATATTTATGGTTCTGTTTTTGTCCTGAAAAAGATAATAAAACGATAAAGAAATCTAATGATTTTTGAAATCGTTCTGTAGCTTTGTCTTTGAATGTATGATGCCGTTCAAGATGTATTTCTTTTTTTAAAAAAAAAATAAATGCCAGCAATTCAAGCTGTCATCATTTTACTTTTGACTTTATGAATATTTCGGAAAAGTAAATATGTTTGAAAGGAAATACAAAATAATGAAAATATTTTTTTGGTATGGCATGCATAATATGTTGATGAGTTTCTCAGTATCTTTGATAAATTTTATATATATTGCGATATAATTTATTTTTATATCGTTCTATCATTCCAAACTATTTGTAATATTTTAAAAGATTTCTAATATTGTAAAGATAAGATTTTTCAATTATGTTGCGAACTGGGTACGTATTGACCATATCGTTGCGAGCAGCCCAATAAAAAGTATTCTTGGAGGAGGCATGTCGTGTGGACTGTAACGGCGAACGTTGTTACTCATTTAGCACTCCCAATGGGCAAATGTAGTTTGTATACATGCTACGGAAGCGAATAACACTACCCCCTCTCCCCACAACACTCCACAGTCAAATAAGACTAGGATCTACGGTTTAAAAGTGAATTTTCGAACCACTACAAACATCCTTGATGCCTCTAGGATTCAAAACTGAAGCCTGTGGTACCAAAGGCCAGAGTCAAATTAATAATTCACTTGATCATATGACGGAGAAAAAAATTTCTACACTTTATAACTTTATTTTTTTCATTTGAATTAGAATTTTGATCGACTGTTTTGTGATATTAGCCTTGTAATACAAATTAAAACGCTGTTTTTTTATTTGGTTTTCAAAACTAAACTATTTCTCAGACCATACGTTCCCCTGAACGTTTGTAGTAAATATGCCTGCAAGGTAGAATCAAACGAACAGCATTCTTATTACGACCAATAAAAAGAACGCAAACTAGACATAATAAACCTTCCAATAAACCTTTACTTTTTCTTCTCTGAAGATAATTTTACAACTCCTGTTTCCAAAACAAAACACCAACTTTGGCGAAACACTCAGCTTGATATTATCGATATTCTTGCCATGTAGTATATACCAAAAGTCTCCGGCAGTAATGCAAAAACAAGAGGGAAAAAAAAGAGAAACTTCAACAAGGCCTAATAAAAGAAACATATTCGGTCTACATTTTAGTGAAAAAGTTCGCGTCAGGAGGGAAGAAAAATAAATTTTTTAGGGTCTCGGATTTGTACTTTTTGTCCCACTACCTGAGAAACGTGCTTTTAGCTGAAGTGTCCTGACTTAACTTGTGTCGTAAAATATTTCTTTTAGGATTATGGTAGATATTTATGGTTGTGTTTTTTGTCCCTGGAAAAAGATAATAAATCGATAAATTTGACGATTTTGAAATCGTTCTGTAGCTTGTCTTTTTGCATGTATGGTGCCGTTTCAGATGTATGTTCTATTTTAATAAAAAAAAAAAAAAAAATGCGAGCATTTGAGGCTATCATCACTTAAGAGTTTCTGACTTTATGAATATTTTGGAAAGTTAAATATCTTTGAAAGGAGCTACAGATCATATAATATGGTAAAATACGAAATAATTCATAAATATTGATGACATTCATAAAACATTGATGAGTTTCTCAATAACTTTGATGAATTTTATATATCTTTTGATATACTGTAATTTATTTTTTATATCATTCTATCATTGCAAACTGTTTGCAAGATTTTAAAAGATTTTTAATATTTGACATATAATTTTTTAAATTACGTCAAGCACAGTGTCGTATTGACCATTTACCTGCTATCAGACCAATACAAACAAGCCATGATTCGATTTCGTTTGTCACTATACGTTCTTCTTGTGCACACTTTTAGCCTATATAGACCGGGACCTACAGTTTAACGTGGATTTCCGAACCCCAACAAACATACTTGACGCCGCTAGGATTTGAACCTGAAGCCTTTGGTACTAATGGGCCATCAGGCCAACAAACAAGCTTTGAAGTGTGGATTGCACCGACGAACACTGTTATTCATTTAGCACTAGTCTGGGGAGCAAGGGTTGCTTGAAGATATGCTACTGACGCGAGTGACAGTAACCCCAAAACATTGTGTATTCAAATGAGAACTGTGACTTACTGCTTAAAATTGGATTCTGAACCAATACAAACCCTCATGGCACTGACGCGATTCGAACCCGAAACTTGCGGCACCCACCCCCAGAGTGCTGATTATTCATCAATAAGTCCCCTTTTAAAGATAAGTCAAATTTTCGAAAAAAAATTCCAAACATGTATACTTTATACTAAAAATTAAATCAACAATATTTCATAGGCCAAAACAACTAATTTATTGCGATTTTTCATAGTAAAAAACATTTTTAGATTTTTAGTGGACGATATATTCGTCAGTTTTTTATGATCATATGGTATGGTTTTTTTTATGCTCACTTTATATAAAGAAGATTTTAAAATATTGAATGAATTTATATCTTTGGTATTTATTACTTTGGATTTTATTTATTATATATTAGGAAACCTTTCCATGGTAACTGTTATTAAAAATAATAATTTCTAGAAAAATCATAAAAATTCCTGTTAATTATAATCAAAGAAATTTAAAAAAAAAATTATGTTCAATTTTTCTTTATTATGACTTTTGTAAATTTTTAAGTGAGTCGAAAATAAGTTAAAAATAGGGATGCTTATTTTCAGTTCCTGAAAACATTACTTATAACAGTAATCACTAATAATTCCTGAAAACATCACTTACTCACTTATATATCACTTATTTATTATAGTAAAAATATTATTGTACAAAAAACACAAAGACTAACAGATAGCTAATAAATACGAATAATTAGATAAATATTTTTACAATGCTCATATAATATATGACTTTAAAAAGTCATAACCTAATTTTGATTTTAACCAAATTTTTAACCATAACATAAGGAGTAGTAATCGGAATTCAACGATTGAGTTATGGTTGATGTATTATGAAAGTTAAGCATCAAGTTACTTGCTTTGGGTTAAATCGATTTCTCAAATGGGTCGGAAATTTTTATAACAATTAAAATTTACTAACTTTTTTTTTAATTTTAAATATTCTGGAAATGCTTTAAATAAGCATTGATTTTCATAAGATTATTTTTTTTTTCTGTAGATTATCATTGTCTTCTTTAGATTATCATTATCTTTCAAATAGACTATCGTTGAATGTCAACAGCAATATTTGTTTTTACTCTATCAGTTATTCATTTCCCCTTCCTAGTAGAGGACATAAAGCGATATTTGTTTCATACTTTCAGTTATTAATTTCCCTGGCCAGATAGAGGGACACGTAGCAATATTTGTTTCAGTTATTAATTTTCCATCCAGGTAGACGAAACATAACGATATTTATTTTCCACTTTCAATTATTAATTTCCCGGCCAGATAGAGGACACATAGCAATATTTGTTTCAGTTATTAATTTTCCCATCCAGATAGATGAAACATAACGATATTTATTTTCCACTTTCAATTATTAATTTCCCCGGCCAGATAGAGGACACACAGCAATATTTGTTTCAGTTATTAATTTTCCCATCCAGATTGAGGAAAAATAACAATACTTGTTTACCACTTTCAGTTAATAATTTCCCCAAAACGATAGAGAATACATAGCAATATTTTTTTCCCACATTGAGTTATAATTTTTTTCCATCCAGATAAAGTACACATAGCAATATTTGTTTCATACTTTCAACTATAATTATTCCCAACCGGATACAGGTCACATAGTAATATTTGTTTACCACTTTCAATTATTAATTTTCCCATCCATATAGAGGGCCCATAACAATGTTTGTTACCCACTTTCAGTTATTAATTTTCCCATCCGGATAGAGGACACTGAGCAAGAAGAAGGTATTGCGGCCTTTTTGCTCATATTTACTTATCATATATAATAAAACCCAGAAAGTCATATCCAGTCATTTCCGAGATTTATGCTAGGCACTCTGCACCAAGTCTACTTATTTTCAAACTAATGACACCATTAGTTGAAATCAAACTTTCTTATTTAATCTAGAAACTTTTAGAGCTGACCCAAAAGTGGAGATCAACTCAAAAATTAAATTTAACTTTTTGTGCACACATGCTTAACGTAGGATTAAAATAATCTCATGTCGGCGTGTTTTGGTTTTACAGCAAAACTGTGAAATAATTATATGTAGGCTTAGCAATAAAGAAAAAAATATAGAATTATTTCATTATTATTTTTCCATTTTAATGCATTCATCCAAAAATGGATTCCCAGAGTCATACAAACTGACTATATGCTGTGCAGTACGCAATTTACGGTAAAAGTAAAATTGGTTAATAAATGTTTATTGAAATGCCAACTACAGTTTAATTTCATCTACCAAATTAAAATAACTTTTCATTTTAAGCTTCTAATAGTGCTTTTAAAATTTTTTAATTGTTAGTTGACTTTGTTAACTTTATTTATTAGTTTCATTGGCTAATTTCGTTTCTTAGTTTCATTTGTTAGTTTCATTGGTTAGTTTTATTTGTTAGTTTCATTAGTTAGTTTTTGTTTTTAGTTTCTTTTGTTAGATTTATGTATTAGTTTTATTTGTTTTCCAGTTGCTCTTGTTATGAAATGTCAAATGAAAAAAAAATACGCTTTTACTATTCGTGAGGGCATTTCTTACAAATTACAATGATACAAGATATAAGCATTAATACACCGGTTTCTAAAATGTTAATGGTTAGCAAGCTTACAGTTTCGAAAAACAGTTAACAGTTTATACAGACGACCTGCATTGAGGAAAAACTCATCTAATACACTATCTGGAAGAAAGTGACGGGACACCCTCGAAAAGTAGAAAAGTCGACAATACAGCTGACATATGCGCAATAATAGGTATCACGTGTCAGTCATCTCCTATAAATACTCTGTGGGAGTCGACTAGAGTTGTTTTTTGTCAAGATGCTGCCACGGGAAGACTTGTCTGAGTTCGAGAAAGGTGTGTTGGTTGCTTTGCACCTTGCCAAGGTGTCAATTAGGGAGATATCCGTCTCCGTAACTGCTCAAAATCAACTGTAGCACGTATTGTGTGTCGCTAAAGACTGAGGGACACTGTCAGAACAAACCCCGAAGTGGACGACCTACAGTTCTCACCAGCAGGGACCGGCGGGTGGTCGGCAGGGAGATTCGAAGTAACAGTCAAACATCCATGGATAACATCGCTAATGAGTTTAGACAAGCCACATGTGGCCGTTTCGACCAAGACTCTTTCGTATCGAGGCCCACAAGTTAGGTTACACTGAACGTTCGGCGGCCCATAAGCCTTTGATTACGAAAACCAACAAGAAAGCGCGTCTTCAATGGGCCAAAGACCACCTTACTTGGACTCTGGATGACTGGAAACGCGTCCTGTAGAGTGACGAGTCACGATTTACCCTTTTCCGTTCCGATGGACGTGTGGGTATGGCGTTTACCAGGAGAACGCCTTTTGCCCGAGTGTGCCATCCCAACTGTAAAGTTTGGTGGAGGAGGATTGATGGTATGAGCATGTTTCAGCCCTGGTATGGGCTGGCCCACTGGTGAAGGTTGATGGTGCGATGAATGCCGATAGATACTGTGATATTCTCGACAATCATGTCCTTCCTACCTTGTGGGCAACGTACGGTAGGGATGATTGCTGGTATCAAGACTACAACGCAACATACCATGTTGCAAGGAGGACTCTGATTGGTATGTGAACAACAACGTTAAACGCATGGAGTGGCCGGCGCAGAGCCCTGATCTTAACCCAATTGAACATCTCTGGGAGGAATTGGACCGTCGGTTGAGGACTGCACCCCACTCTCCAAAAACAAGCCTGAACTATGGAAATTCCTGTTAAACATTTGGAAGGAAATTCCTCTTGCCAGTATGGCTAATTTAGTGGAAATCATGCCCAGAAGCCAAAGGACCAAAAGCCCAGAAGCCAAAGGAGGCCCTACCTCCTATTAATTTTACTAAATATGGGTTTATGTTGTTATGGTTTATGGGTTATGGCTTGGGTTTATGTTGTTACCATCACTTTCTTCCACATAGTGTATATTATCAAAAGCATTGGTATATATTTAAAATAGGTTTTCAATGCCTCAGTAACAATTAGTCAGAATTTTAAATGAATAACTTCATCTAAACATAAATTTCTGAAGGAATCAATTTTATAAAATAATTCACATAAACATAAAATATCTGATAAAAAAAGAAGTTAGATTTACCAATATAAAACATTGCTTATATAATCAATGGATCTTATGAAACAAAAATGGAAATTCATGATTATTAATCAACAGATCCTGAATCAAGTTGTTAAGAATCCTAGTTCAAGTCATTTCTATCCATTTCGACACTAACGCATACCTTTCATTATTCATAGTCATATGAAATAATCTGTTCATTCGCTACATCGCTACTAACCTCATCCAATGCGATACCTAAACTATCCCAAAATCATTGAACCAGAATTATTATAAATTCTTGCGCAGGACAACGGCGATATTATGCTCAGAACCTGACGCCAGGGATGGTACCATTTGCCAAAGAGCACTCCATAGTGCAATTCCAATAGCAAAGTCAAGTAATGGGTGTCCAAGGCAGAACTGAACAAATGGCCATGTTAGTGAACTTTCTCATTACTAACAGTTAATAGACATCATAGACGTCAGTAATTCTCTCGGTTGCATTAAGGTTGTCCTTCCTGCAAAGCTATAGTAATTAGGAGAGCACGTAATAACGTGGCGAATATATATGCGTCCCTTTCTCCCATTCGGGCAGAGGACATTGTTTGGGCAAATGGAGGCTTTCTATAATTCAGTTACCGACTGGAATTCGTGATTGGGTTTGGTCCGGCTCTATCTTGTACAAATGAATTTCGGGATGGGGGCGAAATAAATTCCGGGAACACAAAATAGCACAAAATAGGAAAATACACAATTACGGTAAAAAGTAGTTGACGTAGAATGATTAGGATACCGGGCTGTCGCTTTAATAAAGTATTTGTCCAATTCGTCACGCTTTTTGTTGTTACTGCGCTAGGAATGAGGTTTATGGCGCTTACCATTGTTGAATGAAATAATATTATGTTTCAGTAGAAGGATAAACTTTCAGTAGAGTAATATTGATGTATCTATTTAATAATAAATTATTAGTGTGTTCGATAAGAGTTAAATGAAATTAGTATTATAATATGGATCCTGATGTCCGATTGAGTGCTCCTGTGCTCGGTGACACTTGTTTCGTGTTCGAGCCCGAACGACGACATGAATGGCGTTGAGATTATGAATCCACTTTAAACTGTAAATACCTAACTAATATGACTAGACCATTGAGCGTAAGGCTGACAAAACCTTCGTCGTAAAAAGAAATCATCTCCTGTCAGGAAATCTGATAACAGGTTGACAACCTTTGCAAACATTGGGGCTGTTGAGCCGATGATGATGATGAGTATTGTAATATGTATATTCGATGTCTAGGAATAACATAAAACTATCATGTAGTATATTTCAGGTTCGAATCTAATGGAGGGATCTGTCGCAGTAACTGCTTAAAGATTGCTTTGGGTTGTCGCTCTACAGTTATCTTGTGCACAGGAGGAACTAAACAGACCGGTACTTTAGGTTTAAAGTGGATTTCGCCCCACTACAAACATCCATGGGAGCTCCGGAACTCGAACCCTCACATATTCGATGCCTAGGATTAACATGTAGCTAGCATGTACGATAATTTAGGTTCGAATCACAATTATGTTAAAGAAGTTGACGTGGAGTGATTAGCATACCGGGCTGTCACTTTAATAAATTATTTGTCCAATTAGTCACACTTTGTTGTTACTGTGCTAATGTAAAATGGGGGATGAGGTTTATGGTGCGTACCATTGTTTAATGAAATATTATTATGTTTCAGTAGAAGGGTGGACTTTTTCAGTTCCGTAATAGTGATGTATTTATTTAAACGTAAATTGTTATTGTGTTTGATACCATTTAAATGAGATTAGTATTATAATGATGGCCGACTGACCAGCGTTCCGGAACTCGGTGACACAGGTTTCGGATTCAAGTCTCAGCGGTTCTAGGGATTTTGTGGTGGTTCGGAATTCACTTTAAACAGTAGGTACCTTGACTAATATGATTAATATGACTGTAGACCATTGCGCGTAAGGCTAAACCCTATTAATGTCTATATAAAAGTAAATTGTTATTTTGTTCGATACGATTTAAAATGAGATTAGTATTATAATATGGGGACCCGAGTACAAACAAAAACAGGTTTCTGATTCGAGTCTCAGCGGTGCTATGGAATTTGCTGGGGTTCGGAAAATGCACTTTAAACAGTAGGTTCCAGGCTAAAATGTTTGTAGGTCATTGAGCGTAAGACTGACAACCCAACGTCGTAAAAAGAAATCATCTCCTGTCAGGAAATCTGCCCACAGTTATACGCCCTTGTCTCATCTTGGGGATGTTGAGCCAATGACGATGATATGTATTATAATATGTATATTCGATGCCTAGGGCTAACATGTAGCTATCTTGCAGGATAATTCAAGTTCGAATCCCCTGGAGGGATCTGTCGCAGTCATTGCTTAAAGATTGGTTTGGCTTGTCGCTTTATTGTTATATTGTGCAAACGATGGCTAAACGGTCCGGAAACTACAGTTTAAAGTGGATTTCGAACCCATACAAACATCCATGGCGGTGCTGGAAATCGAACCCGAAACCTGTGGCTCAAGCACCGTAGAACTAGTCACTCAGTCATCGGATCCTTGTTTATCATCTACTTCACATCAGTTACTAAATGAATCAATTTTATGAAATTATCCATGATGAACATAAATTATTGGATCAAAAAGAAATTAGATATACCGAAGAAAACACTAAGTGCTAATATAATATGAGTCACTTCAGAAACAAAACTTTAATTATATGATTATTAATCAGCAAATAATGAATCAAGTCATTATGAATCCTCATTCAAATCTTTATATCCATTTCGATACTAACAAACACATTTCAATATACTGAGACATATGAGATAATCTGTTCATTTGCTATATCGCTACTAACCTCATCCAATGCGATGTCTAAACTATCCTAAAGCATTGATACAGACTTATTATAAGTTCTTAGCGCTAGACAACGGCGATATTATCCCCAGAACCTGACACCAGGGATGGTACTAGTTACCAAAAAGAGCACTCCTTAGTCCAATTCCAATAGTAAAGTCAAATAATGGGTGTCCGAGACAGAACTGAACAAATGGCCACGTTAGTGAAACTTTCTCATTACTAACACTTAATAGACATCAGAGACGTCAGTAATTCTCTCGGTTGCATTAAGGTTGTCCTTCCTGCAAAGCTAATAATAATTAGGAAAGCACGTAATAACGTGGCGAATATATATGCGTCCCTTTCTCCGATTCGGGCAGAGGACATTATTTGGGTAAATGGAGGTTTCTATAATTCAGTTACAGACTGGAATTCGTGATTGGGTTTGGTCCGGCTCTATCTTGTACAAATGAATTTCGGGGATGGGGACGAAATAAATTCCGGGAACACAAGCAGCACAAAATAGGAAAATACACAATTACGGTAAAGTAGTTGACGTAGAATGATTAGCATACCGGGCTGTCGCTTTAATAAAGTATTTGTCCAATTATTCGCGCTTTGTTGTTACTGCGCTAATGTAAAATAGGGATGAGGTTTATGGCGCTTACCATTGTTGAATGAAATAATATTATGTTTCAGTAGAAGGATAAACTTTCAGTAGAGTAATATTGATGTATCTATTTAATAGTAAATTATTAGTGTGTTCGATAAAAGTTAAATGAAATTAGTATTATATGATATGAATCCTGATGTCCGATTGAGTGCTCCTGTGTTCGGAGACACCTGTTTCGTGTTCGAGCCCGAACGACGACGTGGAATCATTGAGGTTATGAATCCACTTTAAACTGTAAAATACCTAACTAATATGACTAGACCATTGAGCGTAAGGCTGACAAACCTTCGTCGTAAAAGAAATCCTCTCTATCTGGAAATCTGATAACAGGTTGACAACTTTTGCAATCATTGGGGCTATTGAGCCGATGATGATGATGATAGTATTGTAATATGTATATTCGATGTCTAGGAATAACGTATAACCATCATGTAGTATATTTGAGGTTCGAATCTAATGGAGGGATATGTCGCAGTAACTGCTTAAAGATTGCTTTGGGCTGTCGCTCTACGGTTATCTTGTGCACAGGAGGAACTAAACAGACCGGTACTTTGGGTTTAAAGTCGATTTCGCCCACTACAAATGTCCATGGGAGCTCCGGAATTCGAACCCTCACATATTCGATGCCTAGGTTAACATGTAGCTAGCATGTACGATAATTTAGGTTCGAATCACAATTATGTTAAAGAAGTTGACGTGGAGTGATTAGCATACCGGGCTGTCGCTTTAATAAAGTATTTGTCCAATTAGTCACGCTTTGTTGTTACTGTGCTAATGTAAAATGGGGATGAGGTTTATGGTGCTTACCATTGTTTAATGAAACTAATATTAGGTTTCAGTAGAAGGGTGGACTTTCAGTTCCGTAATAGTGATGTATTTATTTAAAAGTAAATTGTTATTGTGTTTGATACGATTTAAATGATATTAGTATTTTAATGATGGCCGACTGACTAGCGTTCCGGAACTCGGTGACACAGGTTTCGGATTCAAGTCTCAGTGGTTCTAGGGATTTTGTGGTGGTTCGGAATGCACTTTAAACAGTAGGTACCTTACTAATATGACTAATATGACTGTATACAACCATTGCGCGTAAGGCTGAGAACCCTACGTCGTAAACGAAACCCCATTACAAACAAGGTTTCTGATTCGAGTCTCAGCGGTGCTATGGAATTTGCTGGGGTTCGGAATGCACTTTAAACAGTAGGTTCCAGGCTAAAATGTTTGTAGGTCATTGAGCGTAAGACTGACAACCCAACGTCGTAAAAAGAAATCATCTCCTGTCAGGAAGTCTGCCCACAGTTATACGCCCTTGTCTCATCTTGGGGATGTTGAGCCAATGACGATGATATGTATTATAATATGTATATTCGATGCCTAGGGCTAACATGTAGCTATCTTGCAGGATAATTCAAGTTCGAATCCCCTGGAGGATCTGTCGCAGTCATTGCTTAAAGATTGGTTTGGCTTGTCGCTTTTATTGTTATATTGTGCAAACGATGGCTAAACGGTCCGGAAACTATAGTTTAAAGCGGATTTCGAACCCATACAAACATCCATGGCGGTGCTGGAAATCGAACCCGAAACCTGTGGCCCTGAGCACCGTAGAACTAGTCACTCAGTCATCGGGTCCTTGTTTATCATCTACTTCACATCAAGTTTCTAAATGAATCAATTTTATGAAATTATCCATGATGAACATAAATTATTGGATCAAAAAAGAAGTTAGATATACCGAAGAAAACACTAAGTGCTAATATAATATGAGTCACTTCAGAAACAAAACTTTAATTATATGATTATTAATCAGCAAATAATGAATCAAGTCATTATGAATCCTCATTCAAATCTTTATATCCATTTCGATACTAACAAACACATTTCAATATACTGAGACATATGAGATAATCTGTTCATTTGCTATATCGCTACTAACCTCATCCAATGCGATGTCTAAACTATCCTAAAAGCATTGATACAGACTTATTATAAGTTCTTAGCGCTAGACAACGGCGATATTATCCACAGAACCTGACACAAGGGATGGTACTAGTTACCAAAGAGCACTCCGTAGTCCAATTCCAATAGTAAAGTCAAGTAATGGGTGTCCGAGACAGAACTGAACAAATGGCCACGTTAGTAAACTTTCTCATTACTAACACTTAATAGACATCAGAGACGTCAGTAATTCTCTCGGTTGCATTAAGGTTGTTCTTCCTGCAAAGCAATAGTAATTAGGAAAGCACGTAATAACGTGGCGAATATATATGCGTCCCTTTCTCCGATTCGGGCAGAGGACATTATTTGGGTAAATGGAGGCTTTCTATAATTCAGTTACAGACTGGAATTCGTGATTGGGTTTGGACCGGCACTATCTTGTACAAATGAATTTGGGGATGGTGGCGAAATAAATACCTGGAACACACGCAGAACAAAATAGGAAAACACACAATTACAGTAAAGTAGTTGACGTGGAATGATTAGCATACTGGGCTGTCGCCTTAATAAAGTATTTGTCCAATTATTCATGCTTTGTTGTTACTGTGCAAATGTAAAATAGGGAGGAGGTTTATGGTGCTTACCATTGTTTAATGAAATAAGAATGTGTTTCAGTAGAAGGATGGACTTTCAGTTCCGTATTATTGATGTAGCTATTTAATAGTAAATTATTATTGTGTTCGATACGATATAGATGAGATTAGTATTATAACCTGAGAATTGATGGCCGAGTGACTACCGCTCCGGAACTAGGTAACACAGGTTTCGGATTCGAGTCTCAGCGGAGCTATGTAATTTTTTGAGGGTCGGAATGCATTTTAAACAGTAGGTATCTGGCTATTATTATTGTAGACCATTGAGTGTAAGGCTGACAAACCTACGTTGTAAAAAAAGCATATCCTGTCTGGAAATCTGCCAACAGGTAGACGCCCTTGGTCCACCTTGCGGCTGCTGAGCCAATGATGATGATGAGTATTATAATATCTATATTCGATGCCTAAGGGTAATATGTAGGATAGTACAGGTTCGAAAACACTCGAGATATCTGTCGCAATCACTGATTAAAGATTGTCTTAGGTTGTCGCTCTACTTTTATGTTGGGCAAACGAGGGCTAAACAGTCCGGGACCTGCAGTTTAATGTGGATTCCGAATCACTATAAATCTCCATTGCATCGCCAGTGATCGATTGTGAAACCTGTGGCTCTGAGCGCCGTAGAAATAGTCGCTCGGCCATCGGATCCTTGTTTATCCTCAACTTCACATAACTTCATGAATCAATTTTATAAAATATTTCATGATGATAAAATATTGGGTCAAAAAAAGAATTTAGATATATTGATGTAAAATACTAAATTCTGATGTAATATGTTAAACTGTTGAAACAAGAGTTCAACTTTTCGATTATTATTATTCGCCAAATCCTGAATCAAGTCTTTCAGAATCCTGATTCAAGTCATTAATATCCATTTCGACACTAACAAATACCTTCCACCATTCATTAGCATATGAGATAATCTGTCCATTTGCTAAAAAGCTACTAATCTCATCCAATGGGATATCTAAACTATCCCAAAAGCATTGACACAGACTTATTATAAGTTCTTAGCGCAGGAGAACGGCGATATTATCCCCAGAAACTGACACCAGGGACGGTACTCCATACTGCAATTCCAATAGCAAATTCAAGTAATGGGTGTCCGAGGCAGAACCGAACAAATGGCCACGTTAGTGAACTTTCTCATTACTAACAGTTAATAGACATCAGAGACGTCAGTAATTTTCTCGGTTGCATTAAGGTTGTCCTTCCTACAAAGCAATAATAATTAGGAAAGTACGTAATAACGTGGCGGATATATATGCGTCCCTTTCTCCGATTCGGGCAGAGGACATTGTTTGGGTAAATGGAGGCTTTTTATAATTCAGTTACCGACTGGGATTCGTGATTGGGTTTGGACCGGCCCTATATTGTATAAATGAATTTCGGGATGAGGGTGAAATAAATACCGGGAACACACGCAGCGCAAAATAGGAAAACACACAATTACGGTAAAGTAGTAGACATGGAATGATTAGCATACTGGGCTGTCGCTTTAATAAAGAATTTGTCCCATTAGTCACGCTTTGTTGTTACTGTGCTAATGTAAAATAGGGATGAGGTTTATGGTGCTTACCATTGTTTATGGAATTAATATTAGGTTTCAGTAGAAGGATGGACTTTCAGTAGAGTAATATTGATGTATCTATTTAATAGTAAATTCTTATTGTGTTCGATACGATTTAAATGAAATTAGTATTATAATTTGGGACCTGATGTCCGATTGGCAAGTGCTCAGGTGCCACCTATTTCGTGTTCGAGCCCGAACGATGCCATGGATGTCGTTGTGGTTATGAATACACTTTAAACAGTAAATATCTAACTAATATGACTGTAGACTATTGAGCGTAAGGCGTGAGAAACCTTCGTCGTAATAAGAAATCCTCTCCTGTCTGGAAATCTGCCAACAGGTAGACACCCTTGGCAAACATTGGGGCTGTTAAGCCGATGATGATGATGATGATCATTGTAATATGTATATTCGATGCCTAGTGATAACATGTAGCTAGCATGTGGGATAATTGAGGTTCGAATCCACTGGAGGTTTCTCTCGCAGTCACTGATTAAGGATTGGTTTGGATTTTCGGTCTACTGTTATCTTGTGCACACGATAGCTAAACAGACCGAGACCTAGAATTTAAAATGGATTCCGAATCACTGCAAACATCGTTTGCAGTGCCGGGACTGGACCCGGTAACCTGTAGAACACTATCGCCATAGCGCTAGTCACTCGATCATCAGTCCTTGTTTACCCTCTACTTTACATAATTGCTACATGAATCAATTTTATAAAATAATTAATGATAAACATAAAATATCTGATCAAAAGAAGTTAGATTTACCAACATTAAGCATTGAGTGCTTATATAATCAATAGAACTTATGAAACAAAATTCAAATTCATGATTATTCATCAGCAAACTCTGAATCAAGTCATTAAGAATCCTGATTCGAGTCATTTTCATCCATTTCGACCCTAACGAATACCTTTCACTATTCAGAGTCATATGAGATAATCTGTTCATTTACTATATCGCTCCAAACTATATCCTCTAACCTCATCCAATGCGATGTCTGAACTATCCTAAAAGCGTTGACACAGACTTATTATAAGTTCTTAGCGCTGGACAACGGCGATATTATCCCCAGAACCTGACACCAGGGATGGTACTAGTTGCCAAAAGGAGCACTCCGTAGTCCATTTCCAATAGCAAAAAGTCAAGTAATGGGTGTCCGAGACAGAACTGAACAAATGTCCACGTTAGTGACCTTTCTCATTACTAACAGTTAACAGACATCAGAGACGTCAGTAATTCTCTCGGCTGCATTAAGGTTGTCCTTCCTGCAAAGCAATAATAATTAGGAAAGCACGTAATAACGTGGCGGATATATATGCGTCCCTTTCACCGATTCGGGCAGAGGACATTGTTTGGGTAAATAAAGGCTTTCTATAATTAAATCTTACCGACTGGAATTCGTGATTGGTTTGGACCGGCTCTATCTTGTACAAATGAATTTGGGGATGAGGGCGAAATAAATGCCGGGCACACACTCTGGACAAAATAGGAAAATACACAATTACAGTAAAGTAGTTGACGGGGAATGATTAGCATACCGGGCTGTCGCTTTAATAAAGTATTTGTCCAATTAGTCCCGCTTTGTTGTTACTGTGCTAATGTAAAATAGGAATGAGGTTTATGGCGCTTGCCATTGCTTAATGAACTAATATTAGGTTTCAGTAGAAGGATGGACTTTCAGTACAGTAATATTAATGTATCTATTTAATAGTAAATTGTTATTGTCTTCAATACGATTTAAATAATATTAGTATATTTATATGGCGGCTGATGTCCGAGTGACTACAGCGCCGGAGGTCGGTGACACAAGTTTCGGATTCAAATCTCAGCGGTGCTATGGAATTTGTAGGGGTTCGGAATGCACTTTAAACAGTAGGTATCTGCTTAATATACTGATACATATGTGGTATGTACTCCATACTCCATATGTGGAGTATTGAGCACAAAGCTGGCCACTCTACGTAAAAAGAAAACATCTCCTGTCTGGAAATCTCATAACAGGTAGACGCTCTTGGCCCACTTTTGGGGCTGTTGAGCCAAGGATGGTAATGAGCATTGTAATATGTATATTCGAAGCCTACCGGTAACTCGTAGCTAGACTTTCGGATGATTCGGGTTCGATTCCACTGGAAGGATCTGTTGCTGTCACTGCTTAAAAAATTGGTTTGAGTTGTCGTCGCTTTACTGTTATATTGTGCCCACGAAGGCTAAACTTACCTATACATACAATTTAAAGTGGATTCCGTACCATTTCAAACATCCATAGCCGGAACTCGAACCCAAAATCTGTGTCACTGTACGCCATAGAGCTGGTCACTGAACCGTCAGGTGCTTGTTTAACATTCACTAAACATAAATTGCTGAAGGAATCAATTTTATAAAATAATTCCCGATAAACATAAAATACCTGACCAAAAAGAAGTTATATTTACCAATATAAAACATTGAGCGCTTATATAATCAATGAGTCTTATGAAACAAAAAAGCGAATTCGGGATTATTAATCAAAACTCCTGAATCAAGTTATTAAGAATCCTGATTCAAGTAATTTATATCCATTTCGACACAAACCAATATCCTTCATTATTCAGAGGCATATGAGATAATCTGTACATTTGCTACATCGCTACTAACCTCATCCAATGTGATATCTAAACTATCCAAAAATCATTGACACAGACTTATTACAAGTTCTTAGCACAGGACAACGGCGATATTATGCCCAGAACCTGACACCAGGGATGGTACGAGTTGCCAAAGAGCACTCCATAGTCCAATTCCAATAGCAAAGTCAAGTAATAGGTATCCAAGGCAGAACCGAACAAATGGCCACGTTACTGAACTTTCTCATTACTAACAGTTAATAGACATCAGAGAAATCAGTAATTGTCTGGGTTGCATTAAGGTCGTCCTTCCTGCAAAGCAATAATAATTAGGAAAGCACGTAATAACGTGGCGGATATATATGCGTCACTTTCTCCGATTCGGGCAGAGGACATTGTTTGGGTAAATGGAGGCTTTCTATAATTCAGTTACCTACTGGAATTCGTGATTGGGTTTGGACCGGCTCTATATTGTGTAAATGAATTTGAGGATGAGGGTGAAATGAGTACCAGGAACACATGCAACACAAAATAGGAAAACACACAATTACGGTAATGTAGTTGACGTGGAATGCCAGTCGCTTTAATAAAGTATTTTTCCAATTAGTCGCACTTTGTTGTTACTGCGCTAATATGAAATGGGGATGAGGCTTATGGTGCTTACCATTGTTAAATGAAATAGTATTGTGTTTCAATATAAAGGGTGGACTTTCATTTTCGTAATATTCATGTATCTATTTGATAGCAAATTGTCATTGTCTTCAATACGATTTAAAAGATATTAGTATTTTAATATAGGGGTTGATGGCCAAGTGACTAGCGCTCCGGAACTCGGTGACACATGTTTCGGATTCAAGTCTCTGCTGTACAATGAAATTTGTAGGGGTTCGGAATGCACTTTAAACAGTAGGTATCTGCTTAATATGACTGTGGAGCATTGAGCATAAAGCTGACAACTCAACGTTGTAAAAAGAAAACATATCCTGTCTGAAAATCTAATAACAGGTAGACGCCCTTGGCGCACCTTGAGGCTGTTTAGCCAATAATGATGATGAGTATTATAAAATGTATATTCGATGCCCAAGGGTAACATGTAGCTAGCATGAAGGATAATTCAGGTTCGAATCTACTGGAGAGATCTATTCCTTTCAGTGCTTAAATAGTGGTTTGAGTTGTCGTCGCTCTACTGTTATCTTGTGCCCACGATGGCTAAACAAACCGGGGCATACAATTTAAAGTGGATTCCGAACCATTTCAAGCATCCATAGCAGCGCCGGAACACAGAACCCGAAACCTGTGTCACTGTGCCCATAGCTCTTGTCACTCAACCTTGTTTACCATTTACTACACATAAATTGCTGAAGGAACCAAATTTATAAAATAATTCACGATAAACATTAAACATCTGATCAAAAAGAAGTTAGATTTACCAATATAAAACATTGCTTATATAATCAATGGATATTATAAAACAAAAATGCAAATTCATGATTATAAAGCAACAAATCATGAATAAAGTTATTAAAAATGCACTAATGTGAAATAGAGATGAGGTTTATGTGGCTTACCATTGTTAAATGAATTAATATTATGTTTCAGTACAAAGGTGGACTTTCAGTACAGTAATATTAGTGTATCTATATAAAAGTAAATTGTTATTGTGTTCGATACGATTTAAATGAAATTAGTATTATAATATGGGGACTGATGGCCGAGTGACTAGAGCTCCGGACCTTGGTGAAACAGGTTTCGGTTTCGAGTCTCAGCTGTGCTATGGAATTTACTGCGGTTCTGAATGCACTTTAAACAGTAGGTACCTGGTTAATATGACTAGAGTATTGAGCATAAGTCTGACAACCCTATGTCGTAAAAAGAAATCATCTCCTGTTTGGAAATCTACCAACAGGTAGACGGCCTTGGGCCACTTTGGTTCTGTTGAGCCAATGATGATGATGAGTATTTTAATCTGTATATTCGATGCCTAGGGTAACACGTAGCTAACATGTAGCAGAGTTCAGGTTCGAATCCCCTGGAGGGTACTGTCGCAATCACTGCTTAAAGATTGGTTTGTGTTGTCGGTCTACTAATATCTTGTGCACAGGAGGAATAAACAGACCAGTACATACAGTTTAAAGTGGATTCCGAACTACTACAAACATCCATGTCAGCGCCGGAACTCGAACCCGTGACCTATGGCAGTGAACTCCATAGAGATAGTCACTCGGCCATCAGGTCCTTGTTTACAACATAATTCACATAAATGGCTACATGAATCAATTTTATAAAATAATTCATGATGAACAAAAAATATTGAATCAAAAAGAAGTTAGATACACCGATGTAAAACCCTAAGTGCTAATATAATCAGTTTAACTTTTGAAACAAGAATTCAACTTTATGATTATTAATCAACAGATCCTGAATCAAGTTATTAAGCATCCTGGTTCAAATCATTGTATCCATTTCGACACTAACAAATACCTTCATTAATCAGAGGCATATGAGATAATTTGTTCATTTGTTGCATCGTTACTAACCTCATCCAATGCGATATCTAGGCTATCCCAAAAGCATTGACACAGACTTATTATAAGTTCTTAGCGCTGGACAACAGCGATATTATGCCCAGAACCTGACACCAGGGATGGTACTAGTTGCCAAAGAGCACTCCGTAGTCCAATTTCGATAGCAAAGTCAAGTAATGGGTGTCCGAGATAGAACTGAACAAATGGCCACGTTAGTGAACTTTCTCATTACTAACAGTTAATAGACATCAGAGACGTCAGTAATTCTCTGGGTTGCATTAAGGCTGTCCTTCCTGCAAAGCAATAATAATTAGGAAAGCACGTAATAACGTGCCGGATATATATGCGTCCCTTTCTCCGATTCGGGCAGAGGACATTGTTTGGGTAAATGGAGGCTTTCTATAATTCAGTTACCGACTGGAATTCGTGATTGGGTTTGGACCTCCTCTATCTTGTATAAAGGAATTTGGGATGGGGGCGAAATAAATAAATAAATACGCGGAATAAATGCGCAGCACAAAATAGTAAAACACACAATTACGGTAAAGTAGTTGACGTAGAATGATTAGCATACCGGGCTGTCGCTTTAATAAAGTATTTGTCCAATTAGTCACGTTGTTGTTACTGTGCTAATGTAAAATAGGGAGGTTAAGTGGTGCTTACCATGGTTAAATGAAATAATAATATGTTTCAGTAGAAGGGTGGACTTTCAGTACAGTAATATTAATGTATCTATTTAATAGTAAATTGTTATTGTGTTCGATACGATTTAAATGAGCTTAGTATTATAATATGGGGCCTGATGGTCGAGTGACTAGCGCTCTCGAGCTCTGTGACCCAGGCTTCGAATTGGAGTCTCAGCGGTGCTACAGAATTTGTTGTGGTTCGGAATGCACTTTAAACAGTAGGTACCGGCCTAATATGACTAAAGACCATCGAGCGTAAGGCTGACAACCCTACGTCGTAAAAAGAAAAAAAAAAAAAAATTTTGTCTGGAAATTTGCCGACAGATAGACGCCCTTGGTCCACCTTGGGACTGTAGATCCAATGATGATGATGAATATTCATAACATGTATATTCGATGTCTAGGGTTATATATAACTATCATGTAATATAATTCAGGTTCGAATACCCTGGAGGCATTTCTGTCGCAGTAACTGTTTAAAGATTTGTTTGGGTCGCCACTCTACTGTTATCTTACGCACACGAGGGATAAACAAACCGGGACCTACAGTTTAAAGTGCATTCCGAACCACTACAAAAATCCATGAAAGCTCCGGAACTCGAACACGAAGACTATGGCACTGAGCGCCATAGCGCTAGTCACTCGGCCATCAGGTCCTTGTTTACCATCTGCTTCACATAAATTACTACATGAATGAATTTTATAAAATAATTTATGACAAACATAAAATATCTGATAAAAAGAGTTAGATTTACCAATATAAAACATTGCTTATATAATCAATGGATCTTGTGACAAAAAATGCAAATTCCTGATTATTAATCAACAAATCTTGAAACAAGTCATTAAGAATCCTCATTCAAATCATCATATCCATTTCGACACTAACAAATACCTTTCATTATTCAGAGGCATATGGACAATCGGTTCATTCGCTACATCGCTACAAACCTCATCCGATGCGATATCTAAACTATCCCAAAAGCATTGACACAGACTTATTATAAGTTCTTAGCTCAGGACAACGGCGATATTATGCCCAGAACCTGACACCAGGGATGGTACTAGTTGCCAAAGAGCACTCCATACTCAATTCCAATAGCAAAGTCAAGTAATGGGTGTCCAAGGCAGAACCGAACAAATGACCGAGTTAGTGAACTTTCTCATTACTAACAGTTAATAGACATCAGAGACATCAGTAATTCTCTGGGTTGCATTAAGGTTGTCCTTCCTGCAAAGCAATAATAATTAGGAAAGCACGTAATAACGTGGCGGATATATATGCGTCCCTTTCTCCGATTCAGGCAAAGGATATTGTTTGGGTAAATGGAGGCTTTCTATAATTCAGTTGCCGACTAGAATTCGTGATTAGGTTTGGACCGGCATTATCTTGTATAAATGAATTTGGGGATGAGGGCGAAATAGATACCGGGAACACACGCAGCACAAAATAGGAAAATACACAATTACGGTTAATGTAGTTGACGTTGGAATGATTAGCATACCGGGCTGTCGCTTTAATAAAGTATTTGTTCAATTAGTCACGTTGTTGTTACTGTGCTAATGTAAAATAGGGATGAGGTTAAGTGGTGCTTACCATGGTTAAATGAAATAATAATATGTTTCAGTAGAAGGGTGGACTTTCAGTTCCGTAATATTAATGTATCTATATAAAAGCAAATTGTTATTGTGTTCGATACGATTTAAATGAGATTAGTGTTATAATATGGGGACTGATGATCGAGTGACTAGCTCTCCGTAACTTGGTGACACAGGTTTCGGTTTCGAGTCTCAGAATGCTATGGAATTTGTTGTGGTTCGGAATGCACTTTAAACAGTAGGTACCCGGCTAATAAGACTGTAGCCCATTTAGAGTAAGACTGACAACCCTACGTCGTATGAAGAAAACACCTCCTGTTTGGAAATCTGCCGACAGACAGACGCCCTTTGGCCCACCATGGGGCTGTTGAGACGATGATGAGGATGAGTATTATAATATGTATATTCGATACCTAGGTATAACATATTACTATCATGTAGTATATTTCAAGTTCGAATCCACTGGACTGATCTGTCGCAGTAACTGCTTAAAGATTGGTTTGGGCTGTCGCTCTACTGTTATCTTGTGCACAAGGGCTAAACAGACCGTGCCCTACAGTTTAAAGTGGATTCCGAACCACTACAAAAATCTATGACAGCTCCGGAACTCGAACACGAAACCTGTGGCACTGAGCGTCATAGCGTTAGTCACTCGGGCAACAGATCCCTGTTTACCATCTACTACTAAACATAAATTGCTAATGAATCAATTTAAAAAATAATTCATGATGAACATAAAATATCAATAAAACAAGTTATATTTATCAATATAAAACATTGCTTACATAATCAATGGATTTTATGAAACAAAAATGCAAATTCATGATTATTAATCAAAAGATCCTGAATCAAGTTGTTAAGAATCCTGATTCAAGTTATTAAGAATCTGATTCAAGTCATTTATATCCATTTCGACACTAACGAATAACTTTCATTATTCATAGGCATATAAGATAATCTGTTCATTTGCTACATCGCTATTAACCTCATCAATGCGATATCTAGACTATCCCAAAAGTATTGACACAGACTTATTATAAGTTCTTAGCGCAGGACAACGGCGATATTATCCCCAGAACCTGACACCAGGGATGGTACCATTTGCCAAAGTGCACTCCATAGTGCAATTCCAATAGTCAAAGTCAAGTAATGGGTCCGAGGCAGAACTGAACAAATGGCCCCGTTAGTGAACTTTCTCATTACTAACTGTTAATAGACATCAGAGACGTCAGTAATTCTCTGGGTTGCATTAAGGTTGTCCTTCCTGCAAAGCAATAATAATTAGGAGAGCACGTAATAACGTGGCGGATATATATGCGTCCCTTTCTCCGATTCGGGCAGAGGACATTGTTTGGGTAAATGGAGGCTTTCTATAATTCAGTTACCGACTGGAATTCGTGATTGGGTTTGGACCGGATCTATCTCGTACAAATGAATTTGGGGATTTGGGCGAAATAAATAAATAAATACGGGAACACACGCAGCACAAAATAGGAAAATACACAATGACGGCAAAGTAGTTGACGTGGAATGATTAGCATACCGGGCTGTCGCTTTAATACAATATTTGTCCAATTAATCACGATTTTTTGTTACTGTGCTAACGTAATATAGGGTTCAGTCATGTATCTATCTAATAGTAAATTGTTATTGTGTTCGATACGATTTAAATTAGGCTAATATTATAATATGGGTGCGGGTTTAAATCTCGCCTTTTAGATGTTAATGTGGTTCCGTATGTATCGTTCCCATTATGACTGCAGAGTTTTGGTCGTATGTCCGACAACCCTACCTCATAAAAAGTAAACTCCCGTCTCGA
Source organism: Caerostris extrusa (assembly GCA_021605095.1). Taxonomy (NCBI): domain Eukaryota; kingdom Metazoa; phylum Arthropoda; class Arachnida; order Araneae; family Araneidae; genus Caerostris; species Caerostris extrusa. The sequence goes on along the minus strand of BPLR01000515.1, from coordinate 10,159 downwards.
AATCTGCCACAGGCAGACGTGCTTTGCCCACCATGGGTCTTTTGCACCAATGAAGAAGTAGAAGAGATTCTTCTGGAATCAATTGTGATGAGGAGTATTTTAATATATCTATTCAATGCTTAGTGGTAATATGTAGGATTGGGCCCGAATAGACGAATGTCTAGCGCTCTGTGGCACAGGTTTCGGTTTCGAGTCCCGGCGGTGTCATGGATTTTGTAGTGATTCGGAATCCACATTAATGCGTAGGTCTCCAGTCTCATATGGCTGTAGAGCGTCACAGAGTCCAGTTAGACTTCTCACCCTCATTATTCCCAAACTGTGTATTGTCAACTCTGCTCTAGGCGGTGTGGTGTGGTGTGGTGTAGTGTAGTGTAGTGCAGTAGTAGTAGCAGCATGTAGGTTTATTCAGCTTGTAATCCACTGGCGTCATCGGTCGCTGTCAAGGCTTAAAGAAACGAGGCGATAACGAAAAAGCATCTATCATCTACGCTGGTGGACAAATTAAGAGATGGAAGACATTTTCCCAAACATCTAAAAAATACTGAATATAAATAAATAAAATTTGGTATGAATATAGCTTATTCCATGATAATAAAGTATGCAAAACAAAAATGATAGTTCCATTCACTGGCATGATCCATTGCCAGTAAATCCAATGTAGTCTGAACTTAAGGATAAAAGATGACAATAAAAGTGAGACTTGTACAGTGTGTGTTTGCCTCTAGGTCTGTATGGTCACCCCTGACAGACAGGCAGCATGCACAACGAGTATGCACGCTGTTAATAAGGGAGTTAAGGAGGGCTTGTGGAAGACCCTCCCATTCTTCCACCAGAGCAATTTTTAACTCAAGAATGGTTCTGGGGGAGGTTGGTGACTCGCAATAGCTCTCCCAAGAACATCCCAAGCATGTTCAATAGGATTCAGGTCAGGGGATTTGGCTGGCCAATCCATTCGTTGAATATCCTCGCTTTCGAGATACTCATCAACCATGAGAGCCCTATGTGGTCGCGCATTGTTGTCCATAAAAATGAACTCAGGGCCAACAGCGCCCCTGAAAAGACGCACATAGGGCTCTAGGACCTCTTGTCTGTACCTCTGGGTATTCACGGAACCAATGTCAAACACATGGAGCGGTGTGCGGGTATCTTGCATGATCCCTGCCCAAACCATGACTCCTCCACCAGTATAATGGTTCCTTTCGATAATGTTGCTAGGATGGTATCGAGTTCCAGGTTCCCTCCATATCAATAACCGTCCAGAATCAGGTTGTAGACAGAATCTGGACTCATCGGTGAAGAGAACATTAGCCCACTGAAGCTGTGTCCAATTTTGATGTTGTCTGCACCATTCTGCACGCTCTCTTTTGTGGGAGGGAGGGAGTGGGATGCAAATAGCGGGCTTCCTGGCATACAGCCCTCTTTCATGGAGTCTCCTGGAAACTGTCTTACTCGAAATTGATGTTCCTGCAGCAGCCGCGAGGCCCCTAGACAATTGAGTGGCTGTAGCCGTCCTCTGGTGCTTAGCTGAAAGGAACAAATACCGGTCTTCATTGGCCGTTGTAGCCCTCGGACGACCTTGTCCTGGTCGTCTGCATACTGTTCCACAAGTTTTAAATTGACTCCACAAATTGGAAATGACGCTTGGTGGTATATTCAATTCCCTAGCAACCTGAGCTTGGGACTGGCCTGCCTCAAGTCTACCCATAATTCTCCACCTCATACCTTCGTCTAAACGATGATGTTCACTGATTTCCCTAAAAATCAGCAAGAAACAACAAGATTATCAAAAAATGCACTAAAATCTGCAACTGTGTTGAAGAGTGGAATGAGATGAACAGCTCGATGCTGACTTTTATACCTCCTGCTGGCTTAGCAACGCCCACAAGAATACGTAAACTTATCTCAGGGCCAATAGAGCTACAGTGACCATATATGGCAATCAACTGTTCAGGTTTAGTGCGGTATTTTTAGAGAAATGTGCGAAAATGCTTTCCATCTCTTAATTTTGTCCACCAGTGTATATTTAGTCTTCCTGATGGATGTTTTACGATTGTTCTGCCCTTCGATACGCAAAGCAAGGAAGTTACTCCTAAAAGTACTCATTATTTTCATTGTAGGGCTCTTCGTAGAATATATAAATGGAAACAGAAATCCACTTATATTCAACAATATACATACAATGTTTTTTTTTTTTTTTATTAGCTGTTTTAATTTTTGTTAAATACCTCATTCAAAAAAATTCAAAATTAACTAAATTCTCATTAAGGAAGATATAAGTCATCAATAACGAATCCAGTCAATTTCAAATCGTATCTATAAAAACGCAAAGAGAATCTGGCAATTCTAATACGATTTTCTACAGAAAAACATAACTGAAAAAAAAGCTGAAATTATATCAATAAAAAAAGAAACACGTCATCCTTAAAAGAAAAAATAATTGTTAGAATATAAGTTTGTTAGCTATAAAGACTATTTAGAAACGTTTATGTACAAATTTCTAATTCATAATAGTGGTTTTAATGAATTTTTTAAAATAGTATTGTAAGTATATATATATATACATAGTAAAAATATATCACTTATTGTACGTTTTTTATTTTTAATAACAAATATCGAAAAATACCCTAAATCGAAAATAAATACCCTAATATCGAAAGTATTTCCCTTCCTATATATATTTATCTACATATCTGCCTGACTGAAGGAGTTTTCAATTTTTCAGCATTTATAAAATCGTATACTTTTTTTTTAAGAAAGGGTCGTTCCCTGAGAAAGCCTGCTTGGAATAATATTGTTGAATGTGCTTTTATTTCCAGTGTTTTTCTGAGATAAATTCAGCGTCCACCAGAAAATGCAATATTGAAGTAAATCTATTCCCTAAATATATAAAATATTCATCGCCTTTAAACCAATAGCACACCTTTTACGTGATTGTTCTGGTAACATTTAGAAATTCAATCTCCCTTGATGAGTCTACAATATCTTTTCTTGAGATAAATATAAATAATTTTAAAATATGTTTAAATAAATAATAAAATAGAACACAAATTATATTAAAATCTATAGTTATTCACTAAATTTGTGCACAGGAAGTTTAGATGTATAATGTGCCGTTGTGTTGGATTAACTTTAAAATGTTTCGTAAGACTTGAAAGTTGCAAATGATTGCAAATTGGTTCGTATGGTTTGTATTTGATTTGTATTATTGCAAATTAAAATGAAATTATGTGACTATTCTGTATTGGAAAACAGGGTTCAAAGTTCAGGTTTACAAATACAGAAAATGCAGAAGAAAACAATGTTGACAATTTTTTGAATCAAACTTATTTTAATCTCCTACATTAGTGGTTTGGTTTGTCGCTCTACTGTCATTTTATGCAAACGTTTGGCTAATTAGAATGAAGCCTAAAATTTATCGTGGATTCCGAAATACTAACAACCCGACAGAATTCGAACCTGGAACCTGTGGTACTATCGGCCAGAGCGTAAGCCAATTGGCGATCAGGGCGTTCCTTGATTGGTGTGCCCAGAACGTCTGACTATTGGCAGCTTTCGAGACAGGGGATGCTATTAATAATGGCGTGGGATTTTCTTTCTACACCCAATGCTCTACAGTCATATTAGACAGGGACCCAATGTTTAAGGGTTAAAGGGACTCCGAACCTCTAAAGACATACATGGCACCGCCAGGACTCGAACCTTGTGGCACCGACTATCTGACACCAAACCTATTATATACAAGAATAAATTACTATTAACTAACTAAACTCCTTGCCACTATAGTGCATAGTAGGCCAAGACCGTCTGCCTACTGGTAGATTTCGAGTCAGAAGATGTCTTCTTTTTTAGAGGGTAGGGCTGTCATATCTACGTCCAATAGTCATATTAGACCAGGACCTATTGTTAAAAATGGATTCCGAACCACTACATTTTCCCATTCCATCGCCAGGACTCGAACTCGAAATCTCTGACACCGAGCGCAAGAGAGCTAATCACTCAGCCATCAGGCTCCAATGTAAGAGATAATTTATATAATTTTAACGATCACATCTAAGTTGTTACAGGAATAATTGTATAAATCATATCATACCATGCATTCTATACAATGCATTTGTTATATACAATCCTTTGAAATATAAAGCAAGTCACCATTGAAATGCCCACTAAAAATAATACATCCTAAAAGTAATGGAAAAGCAAACATTTTTCCGTCCGCTTTGTTTGAACCTCATGCAATACCAATTCCAATTCAGTCCCCTTGTTTCCAAATCCATTTCGACCTCAAGGAAATCAGCAAAAATATATTTCCTCTCGAAGTCCTTGCAAACCACAGAACACACAGAAGACAAATCTGAACTTATGGAACTATAATTTAACGAAATCTATGCGGAGAAAACCGGAACAATTTTTTTTTTTTTGTTCTCTTCTATCTTCTGTTTGTTGATTCTTTTTTGTGCCCCATGGTATTTTGGTCTTTGTTCAATATAACAGCGGATTCCGCTTGATTTGTAAAATTTGACCCGGAAACATATCGAAATGTATATATTTATATGCATCAGTTGGATAGATTCGGAACCAAAGCCCAAGAGCTTGAGAAAAATATTTTCCTTCCCATATTTATTTATATATTTATCTGCCTGACTGAAGGAGTTTTCAATTTTTCAACATTTATAAAATCGTTTGATTTTTGTTAGAAAGGGTCATTCCTGGAGAAAGCCTGTTTAGAATAAATATTGTTGAGAAAAGAAGCACATTTTTTACATGATTAAATCAATTATTCTGGTCGAATTTAAAATTCAGTCTAACTTTATGGATTTATTTATTAAAATTTAAATGTAAAAGGTGTCGTGGTGTTTGATTAACTCTAAAATATTTCGTAGTATTTAATATGATTGCAAATTTACATGAAAAATAAAATCATATTACAATTTTGTATTGGAAAGCAGAGTTCAAAGGTCAGATAAATGTTTACAAATTCAAAAAAAAAAAAAGAAAAAAATCAATGGTCACAGTTATTTTAATCAAAGTTATTACATTCTCCATCATTATTGGTTTGATTTGTCATTATATGGTCATTTCATGCACACGTTGAGCTAATTAGAATGGGACTTACAATTAAGCGTGCCTTCCGAACCTTTAACACACCACTAAGTTTTGAATCTGAACCTTGTAGTACCAACGGTCGGAGATCTACTCAATTGGCCATTAGGCCGTTCTTTGTTTGGCGGGCTCCTAACTTCTGCCTGCAGACAGGTTTCGAGACAGGAAATATTTTTATGGATATATTGTCAGCCCTGCGCTGTACAGACATATTAGACAATGACCTACGGTTTAGAGAGAATTCTGATTCACTAAAATCATCCATTACATCGCCGTGACCCGAACACGAAACCTGTGACACCGAGCTCTAGTCTCTCTGTCGTCAGGCCCCATTGTAAGAGAGAATTTATATAATTTTGATGATCACATGTAAATTGTTATGGGAATAGTTGTATTAAACTTACAATACATTTAATTTGTATAATATGCAATCCTTTATGTACAAACTTTTGAAATACAACGCATTGAAATGTCCACTAAAAATAATACATCCAAAAGTATTGGAAAAGCAAACATTTTTCCGTCCGCGTTTTTGAACCTCATACAATACAAATTCCAATTCAGTCCCCCTTGTTTCCAAATCCATTTCGACTCTCAAGAAAACCCGCAAAAAATACATTTCCACGCGAAGTCCTTGCAAACCACAGAACACACAGAAGACAAATCTGAACTTATGGAACTATAATTTATCGAAAGCTATGTGGAGAAAACCGGAACACATTTTCCCCCTCCCCATTCTCTGTTTGTTGAATCTTTTTGTGCCCTGTGAGTATTTTGGTCTTTGTTCAATATAACAGTAGATTCCGCTTGATTTGTAAAACTTGACCCGGAAACATATCGAAATCCATACATTTATATGCATCAGTTGGATAGATTCGAAACCAAAGCCCGAGAGCTTGAGAAAAGTATTTTCCTTCCCATATTTATTTATTTATTTATCTGCACGACTGAAGGAGTTTTCAATTTTTCAACATTTATAAAATCGTTTACTTTTTGTTAGAAAGGGGCATTCCCTGAGTAAGCCTGTTTGGAATAATATTGTTGAATGCGCTTCTATTTCCAGTGTTTCTGTAAAATAAGTTCTACGCCTACCAGAAAAGAAATATTGTAATAAATCTATTTACTGAAATATGGAATGCAATAAAAGGTTCATCGACCCTTAAAGAAAAAAAAAAGCACAACTTTTACATGATTATTCTTGGTAACATTTAGAAATTCAATCTCACTTTATAATTCACAAATATCTTTATTTAAAGTTTATGTGAAACATTTTATAGATATATTAAGATAAAAAAAATAATAATAAAATAAAATAGAACTCAAGTTTCTGTGAATTATATATTTATTTACTAAATGCATGCTAAAATGATTAAATGAACAGCATGTCATTGTGTTTAACTTCAAAATGATTTGTAACATTAAATATGATTACTAATTTACATGAAAAAATCTGAAGATCTTTAGAATTAATTAAGTTATATTACTATTGTGTATTGGAAAACAGGTTTCAAAGGTCAGATGAATGTTTATAAATACAGAAATGAAGAAGAAAATAATAATGGCAATTTTTTTAATCTAACTTATTATATTTTTGTTCTTTATCATTGGTGCAACAGCCTTATAGGGAGCAAAGGACGTCCGCCAACTGGTAGAATTTGAGACAGAAGATGTTTTCATTTTACGGGGAAGGGTTTCAGTCCTACGTCCAACGCTTCACATTCATATTAAAAGGGACCTAAGATTTAAAGGGGATTCCGAAATAGTGCAAATTCCATGGCATAACTGGAACTCGTACCCGATACATCTGGCACCGAGCGCAACAGCTGTATTCACTCGCCCGTCAGGCCTCAAACGTGAGAGATAATTTATATAATTTTCACGATCACATCTAAATTGTTGCAGGCATAATCGCATTAATATTTTTCATAGCATATATTTTATACAATACATTTATTATATACAATCCTTTGAAATATAAAGCAAGTGACCATTGGAATGCCCACTGTAAATATCACATCCAAAAAGTATTGGAAAAGCAAATATTTTTCTGTCCGCTTTGTTTGAACCTCACAGCACAAATTCCAATTCAGTCCCCTTGTTTCCGAATCCATTTCAACCTCAAGGAAACTAGCAAAGAAATATTTCCACACGAAGTCCTCGCAAACCACAGAACAAACAGAAGACAAATCTGTACTTATGGAACTGTAATTTAATGAAAGCTATGCGGTGAAGACCGGAACATTTTTTTTTTTGTTCTCTCCCAATCTTCTGTTTGCTGGTTCTTTTTTGTGCCCTATGGTATTTTTGGTCTTTGTTCAATATAACAGCAGATTCCGCTTGATTTGTAAAATTTGTCCCGGAAACAATATCGAAATCCATACATTTATACGCATCAGTTGGATAGATTCGGAACCAAAGCCCGAGAGCATGAGAAAAGTATTTTCGTTCCCATATTTATTTATTTGTTTATCTGCCTGACTGAAGGAGTATTCAATTTTTCAACATTTATAAAATCGTCTACTTTTTTACAAAGGGTCATTCCTTGAGAAAGCCTGTTCTTAGTGATAGTGTTGAATGTGTTTTTATTTCCAGTGTTTTTGTAAAGATAAATTCAACGCCTACGAAAAAAGACAATTTGAAGTAAATCTATTTCCTGAAATATAGGATGCAATAAAAGTTTCATCAACCTTAAAGAAAAACACATCTTTCACATGATCCTTCTTGGTAACATTAAAATTCAATCTCACTTAATGATACAAGTCAGATTGATATATCTTTACTTAAATGTATTTATAAAATGTTTTATAAATAACTTAATTAAATAATAAAATGAAAAAAAATTTTACTAAATATATATTTATTCACTAAATTTTGCTATAAATGTTTAAATGTAAAACATGTCGTTGTGTTTGATTATTATAATTTATAACATTCAATATGATTGCAAATTTGCTTGAAAAATCTGAAGATCTTTCGAATTGATGAAGTTACATTGCAATTTTGTGTTATAAAGCAGTGTTCTAATGTCGAGAAATGATTACAAATACCGAAAAATCAAGAAGAAAATAATGATGACAATTATTTTGAAACAATTATTTTTACATTCTTCTTCATTGTCGCAACATTCCCATATTTCTAGGGCCAAGAACGTCTGCCTACTGGCAAAATTTCGGGCATGACCGGGAGTCGAACAGACACCAGTTCGCGCCGAGCGTCGAAGCACTAGTTACGTAGCCAGCTGTCACTCTACGGTCATTGGGTGTACAACTTGGGTTAATTAGACCGGGACCTACAGTTTAACATGGATTCCGAACCACTAACAACATCCATGCCACCGTTAGATTCGAAACTGAAGAAAGCCTGTGGTAGCAAAGCCAGAATGTTAGCCAATAGACCATCACGCCCCACATAAATATCAGCTACTTTAAATGTAAAATATTGTTTATATAATTTTCACCCTCATGTCTAAATTGTTATGGAAATAATTGTATTAAACTTACAATGACATATATTTTATACAATACATTCTATTCTATATTTCGTACAATACATTTATTATATACAATCCTTTGAAACATAAAGCAAGTGACGATTGAAATACCCACTAAAAATAATACATCCAAAATAATGGAAAAGCAAACATTTTTCGCTCCGCTTTGTTTGAACCTCACACAATACACATTCCAATTCAGTCCCCTTGTTTCAAATCCATTTTGACCTCAAGGAAACCAGCATAGAATATATTTCCACACGAAGTCCTTGCAAAACTACAGAACAAACAGAAGACAAAACTGGACTTATGGAACTGCAATATAACGAAAGCTATGCGGAGAAAAACCAAGAACAGTTTTTTCTCCCCAACCCCCATATTCTGTTTGCTGATTGTTTTTTTTTTTTTTTTTTTTTTGATTTTTTTTTTTTTTTGTGCTCTATGGTAATTTGGTCTTTTTTGTTCAATATAACAGTAGATTTCGCTTGATTTGTAAAATTTGACCCGGAATCGTATTGAAATCCATACATTTATATGCATCAGTTGGATAGATTCGAAACTGAAGCCCAAGAGCTTGACGAAAGTATTTTCCTTCCCATATTTATTTATCTTCCCGATTGTAGAAATTTTCAATTTTTCAACAGTTATAAAATTGTTTACTTTTTTTTAGAAAGGGTCATTCCATGAGAAAGCCTGTTTGGAATAATATTTTTGAATGCGCATTTATTTCCAATGTTTTTCTAAGATAAATTCAACACCCACCGGAAACGGCGATATTGAACTAAATCTATTTCCGAATATATATGATGTAATAAAAGAATCATCTTTCTTAAACAAACAGTACATCTATTACATGATTATTCTGGTAACATTTATAAATTCAATCTCGCTTTTTGATTCTAAAATATCTTAATTTAAAATCATATATAAAACTTTTGATAGATATATTTAAATTAATGATAATATATAAAATAAGTGTTATTGAAATATATAATTATTCATTTAATTTATGCTGAAAAATATAATATATAATCGTTGTGTTTGAGAAACTTAAAATAACTTATAACATTTAATAGGATTGCAAATTTGCATGAAGAAACTGATGATCTCTAGAATATTTAGTTAATAATATTGTTGTATTACTGTTCTATTTTTGCAAAGCAGGGTTCAAAGGTCATACAAATGTTTACGAATTAAGAAGAAAATAATGATGAAAATTTTTTGAATCAAAATTATATACTTCTTTTTCATTGGAGCAACAGGCCCATGGTGAGCCAATGCCGTTTGTCTACTGGCATATTTTGACACATAAGATGTTTTATTTTTAAAGGAGAGGGTTGCCAGTCCTATTCCCAACGTTCCACAGTCATATTAGAAAGTACCTACGCTTTAAAGATGATTTCGAAACATTACAAATGACCATGGCACCGCCCATATTCGAACAAACCTCTGACACGACGCCCCAAATAGTTAGTCAATCAACCATGAGGCATTAGTGTGAGAGATAATTTATATAATTTTCAATCTCATGTTTAAAATGTGGGAATATTGTAGTAAACTTACAATGCT
>BPLR01000514.1:0-54781 GCA_021605095.1 Caerostris extrusa | reverse complement strand
CGTCTAATATCTACTCAAGTATTAAAGGTTTTTGGTTTTTTATTTATATATTATTAATTATAATAAATCTTTAAATATATTATGACTAATATTATATTTTTATTTCTATTATTTAAATTAATAAGTAAATATACAATTTGCAATTTGGAATTTAACATGATTTCGTCTGATATCATTTTTTGACGTCCGCAAAAATGTAAAAATGAGAAAAATAAGACTTAAATAGTAAGGGACATATTTGGGCATTTTGAAATGCTTAAAGTCCAATATCTAATCCACTCTTTTAAAGTCCAATATCTAATCAGTATTGGATGTTTTAGGTTTATTTATTTATTATTTATTATATTATGTTTTATATACTATTTACCCAGAAAAGAAAAAACTATTAGAGCTTAGATTAAAGAAAAATTCTAAAAATTATTAGAAAAACTACCTCTAGCGTCACTAATACAAATAGACAGTAAGCTTGATTATTGCTTCAACGTGCGCAACAACAGCAGAATTTACGCTGCGATTGCATCAACCAGTGACATCAGCGCCAGGTCAATGAATATTTATACATGTTAAAACTGATATTGAAACATGATTTTTCATTTATGTACCATTTGTAGCTTACCAAGTCATCATATTTGTGGTAAAAATTTCCAAATTAAGCACATTGTCCCAATTTCTAAATATAAGAAGTATTTAACGTCAAAACTCTTATTTAAGACAATCTGGAATAAATCATCGTACAAATTAACATCCTAGAAAAAGCAATGCAACCGCAAACCACAAAAGCTGCAAATAAAATTAATGTCACTAATTTCAACAGCAAGGATGTTCCTTTTCTCTGGTTATTATCCCCACTAAATACAACAAATACAAAGTCTAATAAATTCCTCTCCCAGAACCAGTCAGCAGAAAAGTAATATATATTCCTAAATGAGTTCTAACACTGACGTTAACGGTCGGAAATTTAGAAAAGAATAAACAACGATTCTCTGTTATTCTTTTCTTGGTCGCACGCGGCTGGTAACAGTATGGCATTAAATAGGGAGAAAAACTCAGAGGATTAGGAGGGTTACGTTTGACGGGCTTCCAAAATTATTCGCCAGTAAATTAGCCGAAATATACTGTTAAGAGGAAATTAAGCAGTTTTGAGGTCTGTTTCATTTTGGCTTCGTGGTTTCGGCGTTAACAAAACCTTATTAATTTGAAGGTAAGAGGATATATTTAAAAACAACTCGAAAAATTACCGCTGATAACAGGTTTTGCTACACCCAAATACTAGGCTCAGATTATTTTTGTTGATTTATTTAGTCGTTTATAATAGGCTATTTAAATAATTATTTTCATTTTTAACCTTTTTGGACATGAAGACGATATCAGTCTTTTGCCAGATAATTGAAACTTGATAGAAAAAATTGTTTATAATTACTTTCATGTTGTTCTACAAAAACAAATCTTTCCAAATTTCTGCATATTTTTACAATATAATATAACATAATTGAATGATTTTTTATTTATCGCTGTAATAATAGTTCGTACATATGAGCGTATAAATTCAAAAAAAAACACAAAAATAATTTGTTTTATAAATTCATGTTGATTAACGAATTTATCTTTATGTGTCTGCATATTTCTATTTCATTTTAATATAAGTGAATATATATATTTTTTATTGGTTGATTTCAAGATTTAATTTTTACAATTGGCGATTTTTAAATATAAATCTAAAATAATCTATTTGACAAACTAAAGGAAAAGTTTATAGTTACTATTTTTCATTCATGTCTTTCTTTACGAATTTCTGCAAATTTCTTATAATACACTCATAGAACTGAATGATTTTTATCACCTGTCAATAACAGGGCTTTGAAGAATATATTGGCGCGCAACACAGCTTCAAAATTGGCATGGATGAAGTTTTTGCAAATACAGGATCAGGTGTATTTTGTTGTTTATTTAGTCGTTTATAATAGGCTATTTAAATAATTATTTTCATTTAACCTTTTTTTAGGACTTGAACTGATATCAGTCTTTTGCCAGATAGTTGAAACTTGATAGAAAATTGTTTATATTACTTTCATGAGTTAGTTCTAAAACATTATGAATTCAAGCCTCATATCTGGAACCCCTGTATATTTCTTACAATATTTATAACAGTGACAAGGGAATGATTTTTTATTCATTCCAATAATAGTTCGTAATATAGCGTAATAATTCAGTATAAAACATCAAACAATAATTTGGACTTAATTCGCTCTATTACAGGACATTTAATACTCTATGTGTTGTCAATCTGATGCTATTTCCATTTCACCGACCTATATATATGACCTATATATGTATTATTGAGGGATTGCAACTGTTTAATTTGTCTCAGTGATTTTTAAATTTATCGTCTAAAATAATCTATGCACTAACAAACTAAAAGAAGAGTAAGTTACTATTTTATTATTATTTCTATTAAATTTTGGACCCGGCGCGAGCTTATATATGTGTATATATATATGCACACGAGTTACCGCGTTTCAATAGATTCATCCCGGCCAATCCAACAGTTTTTGTTAACACTTCTCTACCAGACTAACAATATCTGGGCTTTTGCAGTGTATTAGGTGTCTAGGGTATTTGACTACAAAACGCTAACGGGACGTTACTTTTTCTTCACCATTTATGCTAGATATTTTACAATGATATTTACATTGACAGAATTAAAGGGATCCAGCACACATTCTCTCGCTGCTGACGCAGCCTCTCCACCAGCGTTCTACTTCGCGCCCATCTGTGGGGACCTGTACCCCACTCGTGGGGTCTTGAGTTTCAAGTTGAAATCCCCCGCTTTGTTCAGGCTCTGTCGAGACATTACAATCTGCCCTCTATCAAAGACAAATAGAATCCATATTCCCATCAGCAGCACACAGAAGTATAGTGAAAGACAGAATGATTCTTCATACTCTCCATCTATATATATAATAGATATACCTGATCATGTAACACTTCCATATCATCAGGCGTAGTATATTATAAAATAGGGGTGGTCATATGTTTGGCTCTTGATCGATATCTTCTTCCTCTATATATATATCGTTCTAACAACAAAAACAAAACACAAACACTTGCTAAATTAAAACATTAAAATGTTAAACAATGATGTTGATATTTAAATAATATTGTCGTGGATTCTTTTTAGTTGATGGAGAAATTTTATGGGTTAATGCATATATTTTTAAGATTACGTTTTTAAAGGTTTTCTCTCTTACTATAAGCTAGTAGTTATCACCAAACATCTTTCTTCAAAAAACTGACTTCAGTAGTCGGTGAGCTACTCATGGCATACATGTGGGATTTGTTTGTGTCGTAATCACCAGATAGCGACACTTGCTTGTCTTTGACAGAGCCTGTTTCTTTTTGGGGGTGTATTGAACTTTGAACTCTGACCCACGTGAAGGGGGAAGAGGCCCCGTAAATGAAGAAAAAGAGGAAGAGAATACTAGCTGAAGACGAGAGCGGATGGGAGGCTGCGTCAAGCAGCGAGAGAATGGACGATTGCTGTCCTTTTAATTAATTGTTAATGTAAAAATATCACTATACATATAATCGTGCTTAATAAATATGTGTTTGTTGAGGAAAACCAACGTTCATTGAAGTATTTTGAAAATACACCCCTAGACACCCACTTCAAAGTTCAGCTTTGGTTGAGACTGGTAGAGGAGTCTAACAAAACTGTAGAGTTCGGCCGGGATGGTCTATAGAACCGGTGTAAACCCTACAGAAATTGGGGTTTCGCTTGGGATGCATCTTTTGCAAGCGGCAATCTACATACATAAATGAAACACATGCCCACCGTTCTACTACAAATAATGCCTTTTAAACGTAACAATCTGGCTTCATACAAATTATGAGTTTTGTTATAATAATAAACATTTATTGTTCTCTGTGGTGTTATCGTTTTTTTAATACTAGAAAAGCATACAAGAAAAAAATGTTCGTTCATGGATACTTCAAAAATGATTGATTTCCTGTTACCAAAAAATTGCTTGTTAAACACCAAATAATTATTTTAAAAATAAACGTATTTGATAATAGATTTATTATTCTTATTTTAAATTTTAACCTTTGGAAACATAAATATTTTTGTAAACTTGATATCAATTTGCTATCAAACGAATGCGGGAAATTGATATTTTCAAGCATTCTAGAATTATTTAAAAGAAAATGAAGTCTAAATAAAATTTACTGAATAGTTGTGAGGTTTAATAAATTGCTACCTACGATAATAATTTATTTATTTTATTAAATTATTGATCGTTATATTCTGAACCCTTTTAAATGTGTTGAGTTGATTAACATTTTCCTAAGAATGATGTTATGAAAAACACAATTTTTTTAGATTGAAAATAGTTAAATAATAACAATTTCTTTAGGGTTATTTAGTATAGTAATCTTATCAAAATTTGTCACTAGTAACTTTTTATTTTCTAAATAATAAAAACATTAGTGTAATGAATTATTGTTTTTACTAAACCATTTCTATTACAGATAATAAATAATCTATCAAATTTTGTACATAATTATAACTTGAACAAAATATTATGTATATATATATATATATATATATATATCTAATAAACTTTTTGTAATATTCCTTTTCCCACAACATTTGTCTGGTATATTTAATTTTTGTAATTCTTTTTATTCATAAAATTGGTCTTACTTTTTGGACACAGTAGTATGAATACGAAAAATAACAATTTAAATACAAAACAATAAAAGTAATTAAAAAATTTTTTTATAAATTAAAATTTTAATCTATCAAGCAATTAAAGTTGGAGAATATTTCTATAATATAAAATGTTTCTTAATTGCATTAATCAATAAATTATTTACAAAGTTTCACAGTTGCAAAAATTTAATACTGCAAATTTTGTTGTTGTTGTACATATTGAGCTGTTTGGTTGTTGTGGCTTTCACATATAAATGAATATTTAAAATTTATAAATTTATGATGATAAATTAAAAATACATTTACGCTATACAATATTATTTATTTTATTTTTATTTATTTTGTTTTATGAAGATTATGGTATAAAAGAAGAAAATATATAGAAACTTTTTTAAAAATTGAACTTTTATAAATTAAATTTTTAAAAATTTAATTTGCTATCAAATGTTGAACTATATACAACGAGTTTCAATTTGTTATAATATATTGAACTATATTTTTCAATTGAATAATTTCTTCTATATTGAAATCTCAATTACATGCGCAATATATGTTTAAATGTTATAATTCCTTTAATTATACATTAAATTATAGATTTTAAAAATAAAATGTTAATTAAAAAATTTGAAAAAATTAATTAAAAAAGTATGGTAAAATTATATGCTATTGTCTGCCTGCATTAGTCACAAAAAAATTGTGTTATAAATTATTTACAGTGAACGCCAATTCAACGTAAACTAAAAACGTGTAAAAACAAGTAATATAAAAAAAAAAAATTAAGACAATTCCTGCTTGGGTAAACAAACAAAAATTTTATTTTAATTGCTTTTTATTAAATAATTACAATTAATATAAATATGACAGAATTACAATATTAAGTGGCGAAATAGAAAGCGAATTTCCTTACAATTTTCTATTTTCCTTTTTACATATGGTGCTAGACCATCATTTTTGTTTGTTACTATTTATTCGCTTTCTTTTTTTTTTTTTCGTTTCTAATTTATCCAGCTGATGGTGATCTATAATTTCTCATTCTATCCATCTCTTGTAATGCTTCATTATTGCAAGGAACTTTTCCAGTGAGTTTCGAGCAGTCCAGTACTTCTATTAAAATTAATTTAATTTAATTACTGAATTAATATTTGAAAAAACTGTATTAACATCAAGTGTCATCCACTACAAGTTTTAAAAAATGTATTTTTGAACTTGGTGGATGAATAAAAAGTATTTTATTAAGAATTGGAAATTTGGACAAGATATATATAGGGAGAGTGTAATCTAATAGTAGGAATTGAATAAATAAAAGTTAATTTCTTAAATAAATGCTGCTTATTATATTAAAAAACACTATTTAAAAACAATATAACAATGTACAACAATATAACAATATAATCTAACAATTCACAGCAATTTAACAATAAGATCTAATTAAGGTTTTTTTTTTTTAAAATACCTTAACATAAAGTGTTATAACTCAAGTTTTATATATTGTTTTAAAAATAATACATAATATATTGCTGTATTGTTGTATATTGTTATATTATTAGTTTAAATTGTTGTTTTAACTAAAAATATAATATATAAAACAACAATTAATTTAACAATTCACAACAATATAACAATATAAACTAACAATTCACAACATTATAACAACATGATCTAATTCACAACAATATAACAATATGATCTAATTAAGTGGGGTTTTTTACATGCCTTAACATAAAGTGTTATACCTCAAGCCATTAAGAATGTTTTATGCTAGAGAGAGAGAGAAAATATAAAATAATTTGTTTTTTAGAGAGGGTAGTTTGCATTCCAGCCGTTGTTTTATCGACGATTTACGAACTATGGATGAGTTTTATTACGCGTTGTTAGTTTCGCTTCGACTCGGAATAATTCTAAACGCTTTTCATTGGAATATGGCAACAGTAAATGTGTTGCCACACGCACTAACTTAATTTATCGCTTTGTTAAATTCCACTGCGATTAACATAAATCTGCACTTAATGGCAGCAGTAAATCTAGGTTGAGGTGGATTAAAAACAACTTGAAGAGGGGGAACTTCATTTTCGTAAAGACGTTTGAGTGTTTAAATTTGGTGAAGAAAAAGTCGTGTTAGAATCGTTATATTTTCCTTTTATTGCCTCACAAACAATAAAAGAAGAATTCCCAGAGTATCGATTGGACGTTAAAAAGGAATACTCGTAAAAGTATTTAATTTTATTGTCGTTTCAAATTGAGAGTGTTGTGTTTTGGATTTTATTCTGAATACGATTCGTTGAAATAAAAGTAGTGATAAATTAAAATTTCTCGTCAATCGCCATGTCACGTCCTTAATAAAGCAGTTCAATTAGTTGCTTAAGTACTTTTATAACGTATAAAATTTTATGTATTTTAAATAACGGAGATAGCGAAAGGTGCATTAAATCTAACTATTTTTTATTACGTTAATAAAAAAAAGTTATTTTATGCAGGCGTATTTAAAAACTTTTTTTTTTTTTTTTTCAATCTGTTTTTAACATTGTTTTTAAAAGGATACTTTTATTTCAAATAGAAATTTAAAATAAAATTGTTCAATTAATGCATTATATTCGCTGAGTTCAATATTTTTTTATACGTTTATATTTGAAAACAATATTATTAATATTAAATTGAACAATTCACCTATTTTTTTTTTCACTTACAAAGGCGGCCTGATGGACAATTAGTTAAGGCTCTGGGTGTTCGTACCACATGCTTCAGCTTCGAATCTTGGCGGTGGTATGAATGCTTGTTGGTGGTTCGAATCCTCGTTAAACTGCAGATACCGGTCTCATTAGCCTAACGTGCGCACAAAATGACCGTAGAGCGACAAACCAAACTTTTAGCCTACATTGTGTAACAATAAACTTTTAAAAATCTAATCGCTGATTAATTAATATGAAATATTTATATTTTCAAATTCAAAATAACGAATTTATTATGAGGTCAGACTCATAATAAATTATAAAGTTCAATGCAATTAAAATTGATTAAAAATTATTCTTACATTCATTAAATTTTAAGAATTATTCTTAGGTTCATTAAATTTTAAAAAATTATTCTTACATTCATTGAATTTTAAAAATTATTCTTACAGATCTTCATCGATTTCTTATTTACTGAAGATGATTTATTTTTCATCAATAGAAAATACATTGATCCCCGCAGTTTGAGAACTATTAACTTATAATAACTAACAATAAACATTTTAATTAACAAACTTAATCGCCGATTAAGTAATTTCATTGTTAATTAAACAATAAACCAGCAATATACAAAAAAAATTTAAGTTAGTTAAGTTAAAGAAAATAATTAATTCAATTTCTACTTTTTAAGTTGAGATTTTCCTCTTGCATCTAGCGCCATCTATTTTTAGATACAGGCAACTTAAATTTAAAAAAAAAAAAAACTAAAATTAATTAATTAAATTTAAATGATGAATTAATATTTTAAAAAAACTATATTAACATCAAGTGTCATCCACTACAAGTTCAAAAAAATGTATTTGAACTTGAGAGGATGAATAAAAAGTATTTTATTAACAATTAAAAATTTGAACGAGATATATATAGGAGAGTGTGAACTAATAGTAGGAATTTAATAAAATTCCAGACAAGTTCCTTTAATACAATAGAATATCCTATTCAGAAAGAAACATCAAAAGAAGATAAAAATTCGACATTTTGAGGTTACAATGAAAATCTCAAAAGTACAACTTCCTTCCAATCTCCCAACCGGATGATCTGCAAATTATAGAAATCAAGCAGGTCATATTTGAGGGAAAAAAAAAAAACAGCAATTCTTCTTATGTTAAAACAGACACGGAATATATATAGGTCTTTCTCAAGTTATAGAAAAGGTTATCGCGTCTTAAAATCTAAAACCGCCCATTTCATTCACAAACATCCTACTACAAATAACATCAGACTGTGAGGCAAAGAAAACCAAGAAGAAGAAGAAAAAAAACCTCCTGCAAATAAACACTATCTCTCAATCTAAAGTATACTCAGAAGAGGCGGTTTTAAAGGTTCATTTGAATTTTTTTAAATAAGATGCTGTCAACCTGTGTGTTTTTGACATGGTTTAAGGAAGTATGATAAAGTTTCTTCGCGTCTGATTGTTTAAGGAATCTTCGCAACAAGTATTACTTTTCGCAACGTGCTATTTATTACTCTTTGTTCTTGGGATCCTTTACGTCCGATGAAAGGTAATTCCTAGCCTCGATGGTAATTTGTCTCGAAAAAGGAGATAAATTAGCCGCGTTTTTTATTTGTTATCAGATTAGAGAGATCCCACGTGTAATTGGTACTTTTTGCATGATTATAAACAAGTACGGCGTGGGATTGACAGTCAAATTATTTAGTTCGTGTTTTCTAAACGAGTGTCAGACAGCTTGATGGTTTTTTTTTTTTTTTAGTTTTTAGTTTTTACTTTCAACTGATGAGTAAGAAAGCTTATTCATTGTGAATTTAAATCATACAATTATTGAACTGGTTACTTTCTATGCGTGGTGTAGCTCTAGAATTGGTTGTCCAATAGCAATGCTATTGATGATATTACAATTAGATTATACATCAACAATGTATAATATATTTTATATGTAATAACGACACAATATACACAGTCCAGTCACATTAATGTGACCACCAGTCAAAAGCCAGAATATACACTCTTGTATATTCAGGCTTTAAGTGGAGTGCGGAATGGGATATTAAGTGGTATTTATGTTGCCACCTGACTTTTTATGATTGGCTATTTCACGTTGACGTCGAAAGTAGGTGGTGGTCACATTAATGTGACTGGACTGTGTATATATATTGTGTTTTCACCATTAATTAGCAACGTGAGAAAGCGGAATGTCATTATAGAAATTTGTATATTGGTGAAGTGATTGACAGTAAAATTATTTAGTTCGTGTTTTCTAAACGAGTGTCAGACAGCTTGATGTTTTTTTTTTTTTTTTTTTTTTTTTTTTTTTTTTTTTTTTTTTTTTTTACTTTCAACTGATGACTAAAGCTTATTCATTGTGAATTTGAATCATACTTTTATTATTGAACTGGTTACTTTCTATGCGTGGTGCAACTCTAGAGTTCGTTGTCAAGTATCAATGCTATTGATTAGATTATACTACTGTGTCCAAAAAGTAAAACCCATTTTCAAAATTTAAAATTCTCCGGGGCTTATGGAATTTCAATTTTTTTTTTTTTTATTTGTTAGGTTGCTGCCACTGTCCTTGACATCTGCGTAAAATTTGCGTCAAAATATTCATTAGGGTTTGAGTTACGCTTGGCTTTGTGAGACGCTAAAACTGATTCCAGCGATTTTTGAAATGAGCAAAAGGGAATTATATATATATATATATATATATATATATATATATATATATATATATATATTATATATACATACATACATATATATATATATATATATATATCCTTACGTACCCTTATTAAGGATGTTGACCACTCGAAATCTTGTTAATGCAACTTCAACCACATCATGGACAATTTTATAAAAGAACATTTCAGCTCTTAGTATAGTGGTGTGTCTTGGTAGTATCAGTAAATACCAGAAAAATCCCTAATATTATTTAGTCCATAGAGATTTCAAAATTTATTTCTGATTTAATATTTTACGCTTCTATTTTCATGCAAATTAGTTTTGCATGTCGATTGGTTATAACATATTTAAACCTTTAAATAAATAAAAAGGACGAAAGTGATGAATTCATCTGAATTGAAACTGTCATGTATGTGCAAGGAATATATATAGAAAATTTTTATGTTCAAATGTACTTCTGTTGGGTTTAAAGAAGAAGGAAGGAATGAAGAAAGGTTTGAAATCCTCAGGTACCATTATTAAAGATATTCACTAGAAATTGCGGATAGCAATTTTAACCCCATCCGCCGCAATTCTATAGAGGATATGTCAGTTTTTAGTATAGTGGTATGTCGTGATGTAACAGTAACAGTAATTACCAGACAATCCCTAGTCTTATTTAGTTTATAGAGATCTCGAAATGTATTCGTAAAGTAATATTTTACACTGTATTCTTCCATTTTTGTGCATATTAGTTTTGCATGTCGATTGATTATTATATATTTAAATAAATAAAAATGATGAATTCATTTGAATTGAAAACTACGATTTATGCGCAGGGAATATATACGGAAAATCTTTATCCCAAAATGTTCTTCAGTTGGGTTTAAAGAGGAAAGGGATATTTGAAATCTCCAAGTACCATAACAATGGTCACTCAAAATTGTGGTGACACAAAAAGGGCTTCAGCCATATCATGCACAACTCTATTAAAGGGCATATTTGAAATTCCAGCTCTTAGTATAGTGGTATATCGTGATGTAGTCGCAGCAGTAATTATCATAGTGCATAGTCTTTAATTCATAGAAATTTCAAAATGTACTTCTAACTTAATATTTTACACTGATTTAGGGCTTTTGTTTTTCATGTCGATTGATTATTACATATTTAAACCTTTGAATAAATAACAAAATGAGGAATCACATTTTTTTTTTTAATCTGTATGTTCGAATACCATAAGTTTTTCATGGTCAAACACAATGACCTTATACATCCAACCCTTTTTTTTTTTTTTTACTATACAAACAAGTTAACATTTTAACATACTATTTTTAAGGGACATCGTTGCCAGAGGAGAAAACCAGTGACAACTCACGCACCGGCTCCAAGAACAAACAATGGAACTAATAACATCAAATTAGGTCCACAAACCTCCGTCGTGCATGATAATCTAAAGAAGTCCCGTTGCCTCAAACAATCATCTATTTGAATATCGTTATCGGCGAAGAATCTTCGGGTTCGTCTTTACCTGGCTTGTTTGACCAGACACAAGGCGGCTGGTGGCTCATAAAACCGCTGCTGCCTCAGTCCGATCTTCCCCCTAATCCAATAAAGGAAGCATGTTAGTCTGTTTGTCTAGGAAATCATTTGATATAATATTGTTTTTTGATTAAAATTAATTGTGCTCTATTCCCTTGATGGCCTCCACTTATTAACTGATGAGATATCAGGCTGTTTTCTGTTTGGCGAGTTTATTTAAACATTGTACATTGCTAAAGCCTTCAGCTGGGGTTAGATACGACTTTTTTTTAATTTCGGTTTGGTGTAATTGTTTTAGGTGTATTTTAGGTAGATTATTTATATATTTAATTTTTTTTACGTTAAAAAGTTGGTTATACGCTTCCTTATATAGTCGAAAATAGGTTTTATATTATTAAAATCTTAAACTTGTAAATAATTTTAATTTGTCATGTGTAAACTTGTTTTGGGGCCTTGATGGCCGAGTGATTAGCGCTCTGCGCTCGGTGATAGAGGTTTTGGTTCCGAGTCCTGGTGCCATGGATGTTTGTAGTGGCACGGAATCCACTTTAAACCGTAAGTCCCGGTCTAATATGACTGTAGAACGTTCGGCGTAGGACTCACAACTCTACCCTGTAAAAAGAAAACATCTCCTGTCTCAAAATCTGCCAGTAGGCAAACGGCTTTGGCGCATCATGTTGCGCCATTAATTGAGTCAAAAATTTTTTTAATTTCCCCTTTATTCATTGTTGTATTAAAATTTGGACATTTTTTTTAAATTATGATACGATATTTTAAAGCTGGATTTTACACCAAACGTCCTTACTGGACCAAACGTCCAGAACGTCAGCGAATCAGAAAGCTAATCTCCTTCCCACTCAGGCTATCTGATTCGCTGAATTTCTGCGACGTACTATCTTAGTATCTGGTGAGAATTCAACTTTGTAACAAGAACAATTTATATTAACAATATAGACAAGTTGTTGTGTTTCTTGACTGAGAGTTCTGGGTTCGAACCATGATGTCAAAATAAAATGATTCAATATAAATCCTAAGGACAGAACCACTGTTGAACTCGAAATACGGAAAAAGTTGCAAAACCCCAGATGGCATCCCTGGTATATTCTTTTCAATATGCAATCGTACAACGTATGATCAGTGCAGTAGGTGCTCCGTAATGTACCTGGATGATATTGAATATGCTTATATAATTACCAATGGCTTTGACATAAAATCATTAGATGATGGCTTATGACATAAAAATCATTAGATGATGGCTTATGGGATGGTAATCATTTAGATGAGGGCAGTGACATATGACTGACTGTATAATAAATGTATGACACATGAGGATGACTTAGGACTTATGGATATGACATATGATTATAACTTATGACTGCAATGCAGCCCATATGATGATGAATTATGATGGCTTAGTCATATGATGAGGGGGCATGAGCATTGAAGATAAACTTATGATGGCTTATGATACCCCCAAAAATCATTAGAAGATCCAGGGGGTGATAGAAACCTTTTAAATGCGCAATGTACAATCAGGCCCTGTATTAAATGTATTGCATTAAATATTGTATTATAGTAAATATTGCATATATGTATATTGTATTTCAAGAAATATACAAGCATTTTAAATATTTAATTTGTGGCATCCTTTTAAACAGCAAACAAAATTTTTTTCTTCTCTTGACAAGTAAGTTTTTGAGATGAGTTAACTGTTATTCTATATGTATAATCACAAGGAAAGTTTTATTTATAATAACATCCAAAACTTCAAATAACAGTTTTCAGCTTTGAGTGAGCCATGTAACAATTTATGACACGAATCATCGCAGTGAGTGGCGTCGTTCCCTTTGCATTTCGGAACACGCCTTTCATTTGATTCTAAATATTTTTGTTCTTTTCTTCCCCTTTGGGTCACTACATCCTTAAATGACCTTAACTGTCTTTTGTACTGGTCACGATAGCATTTCTATACATCCTCCTACAGAAAAAAAAAAAGGAATAAATGAATTTGTTTAAAATGATTTATATAAAATAATACTTGGTTTCATTTGAAACTTTTTCCAGTTTCGTATAAATGCAGTGAAATTAAATATTTATAATATGTTTAAATTTATTCAATTTAAACATATCAGAAATATAGAGAAATAATAATTGTTATAATTGTTTAATAATAGAAATAATATAGAGATATATTGTAAAATACCAATGACTTTAATAACTATTATAACTTCTTTTACTGAAGAATTAGTTAAATTTTGCGCTTATTTGAATTATGTATTTCATTTTGAAAAAGCAATGAAACACAATATACCAGTCATGATAAAATTTCTATAGATCCTCCTTCAGAAAAAAATGAATAAATGAATTAGCTTAAAATGATTTATGTAAAAATAATACTTGGTCTCTATTAAAAAAAAAATTTCCAGTTCCGTATAAATTGAATGAAATAAAACATTTCTGATATAATGTAACATACTATATGACTTTAAAAATAGGAACTTTAAAAGCAGTTATTACTGAAGAATTAGTTAAATATTGCTCTTAATTGAATTGTGTATTTCTTTCTGAATAATAATATAACAGTTACGAAAATATTTCTATACATCCTCCTTCAGAAAAAAAGGGATAAATGAATTTGTTTAAAATGATTTATGTAAAATAATACTTGGTCTCTTTAAAAATATTTTCCATATTCGTATAGATGCAGTTAAATTAAACACTTAGATAATGTAAAATATTACATGACTTTCATAACTGTTTTTTTAACGTTCATACTTTTACTGGAAGAATTAACTTAATTATTGCACTTAATTAAATTGCATTTCATTCTGAATAGGCAATAAAAAAAACAATATACCAGTTGCGAAAACCTTTCTTACATCCTGGCAAATAAAGGAATTTATATAAAATAATACTTGGTAATTTTTAAAAATTTGACCATTTTCAATTAATACAGCGAAATTTAGAAGATAATATAAATTAATTATGATTTTATTAACCGTTTAAATATTTTAATGAAGAATTAGTTAAATACTGCACTTAATTGAATTCTCTAACTTTCCTAAACACACCTCCCTATGGCGTTGAGGAGAAATTGTCATTTAGCAAGACTGAGGTATATCCCGCTCAAACCTAAGTATCGGGTTTTCACAAGAAGTGCCTCCAACGAGTCTATAATTATCTGTCTTTAAATGAAAATATTGTACTCTAATTGCATGTGTGTAAAATAACCTGTGTCTCGAGTCTCAACCCAAACTTCACTCAGTTACAATCCAGCTGCACAACCCACAACACTACATCTGATGCAACGTGGGCCGCTTTAAAAATCCAGGAAATCTGGCAACGTGGGCACTGAAGAACGTTTAACCACTACAAGCGTATTTCATTCTGAATAGGCAAATATACAGTCACGATAACATTTCTATACATCCTCCTTCAAAAAAAAAAAAAAGTGAATAAATGAATTTGTTTAAAATGATTCATGTAAAATAATACTTGGTTTTATTAAAAATTTTCCAGTTTCGTATAAATGTATGAAATTATAAATAATGAAAATTATATGATAATAACTGAACGTTCATGCTTTTATAGAAAATTAGCTAAACATTGTGCTTAATTGAATTGTTTTTCTGTTGAAAAGCAATGAAAAGCTTAGAAATATTGAAATTTTAACATTAATTATAGTTTTGCTTAACCTGAAATAAATAATTTTATTGTTTGAATATGGAATTTAACCCCTCCCGGTCACACGGCCAGGTCAAAGGAAATATACGTTCGTCCTTATGTCTCTTTTGTCTGAAAAAGTGACTTATAGTCAGCTGAACGATTGACCCTTCTGTAACCAGGTTTTGAGAATGGCTACTATTTCAGTTTTTAACGTATATCTATAAGAAAAAAAATCTTTAAATTTGCGGGGAGTTTATATATAAAAAATAACGGGAAATATTATTTTTGAGGTATGCGTATATTATATAAATATATAAGTTTAATATAAAATAAATTTGATTCAAACATATGTCGTTTTCATACTAAAAATATAGGGCTGTTGAGTGTTATTCATGTATATAATTGTTTTTATATTAATGTTAAATTATTTGGCCGTCCTATAGTAAACGTAGACTTCATTTCTATTGGTTTTATAAATAGTAATAACGTTTCAATACTTATGCCAGTCATGATAGCTTTTATCTATCCTTTCTTTTCCTCTAAAAAATATAGTCAATTTTGATTCTGTTGAAGTTGTTAAATTTAGAAGAATACATAAACATAAAAAAAAAAATAATTGGTCTTTTTTCTGGAAATAAAATTTTTAAACATTTAATTTTTAATTTTAGTGATAACAAATCAGTTTTGACAATGTAATAAAATTTGCTTACCACAGATTTTTCTCCCTATAAAAATACCTATCATAATTTTTATCAAATTATTTCCGAGAAATGATTTAAATTCAAATGGTATTTTCGTCCTTTTAAAACCAGTATTAAGGATAATCCTGTTTCTTAAAATAACATTATCGCAGTTCATAATTTAATAAAGAGATAAGTCATTATCTTCATTATTTTTTAACATATTCTTGATAAATAACTAGAAAGCAATCAATTGAATTTGAATGAGCCTTCGCGTCTTGTGATTTTGCGGGTTAAGTAGTCCTTTGATAGCATTTAAATTGTTTCGTTTTTTTTTCGCCTTTTGAAACTCATTTCTTGGCATGATGCTAGATAAAAAATTAAGCTTAGAATATGTTTTCGATATTATTTTTATCATAACCTTAGCTCTAATTTATGTCAAGGCATTTTGGATCACGTCTGATAGAAAATAACACTTTTGTTACTATAAATTCTATTATTTTGTTTTGAATATTTGATGGCTTGGCCTAGCATATTCACTTATAGAACGTCATTTACTACTGTGTCCAAAAAGTAAGACTTGTTTTCAATTTTAATAATAAATTAAAATTGATTTTTTGGTAATTCAATTTTTTGGTAAAATTGGTAATTCAATTTTTTTTTTTTTAGATTGTTGGCACTGTCCCTGACATCTGTGTGAAATTTTATGTCAAAATATTCATTAGTGCTTGGCTTTGTGAGATGCTAAAACTGATTCCGTCGATTTTTAAAATGTCTCTTCAATCGACTCAAAACGGTGTCCCAAACGGTGTTTAGGGAATAGCCAGAAGTCGCACGGTATGAATACGGTAGTTGTGAAAGATATGGGTTTCATTTTCGGCGAAAATGTCACGTAGAATCAATGCAGTGTAAGCTGGCGCATTCAGTGTTTTCGGTACCCATCAAAATTTGACGCGTTTGAGGCCCAAAACATCTGAAATTCCAACATCAGCAGCAAGGTTTTTAATTGTAAATCGACGGTTTGCAAGTATCAAATCTTTAATTTTTTGGACGTGAGCTTCGTCGGTTGAGGTTGGTGATCGACCAGAGGGCTCTTCCTCTTCAACGCGTTCTCTGCCTTCTTTGAACTGTTTTTACCACTTCTAAACATTTCTTTCCGATATAGGAATGCTCATCGAATGCCTTCTACAACATTCTATACGTTTCCGCAAACAAAACTGAATGCAAGTTCTTAGCTCAATGAATTCAGACATTTCAAAATCGCCGGAATCAGTTTTAGCGTCTCACAAAGCCAAGCGTAACTCAAGCACTAATAAATATTGTGACGTCAAATTTTCCACAGATGTCAGGGATAGTGTCAACAATCTAAAAAGGAAAAAAAATTGAAATACCATATTCCCGGAAATTTAAATTGAAAACTGGTCTTACTTTTTGGACACAAATAGTATGTAACAGCTTCAGTGTTATCCAGAGTGTACCACAAGAAGGCTGTATAACTTTAGCCACATTTTGCTACTACACTAGAGATAATATGTGGAGAGTTTGAGCTCTCCTTCCCTTCAAACCCAACGGAAGACCTTTCCAGCCTATTTATTTATCTATATAATAAATTTAGCTCTAATTTATGTTTTCTGTAAAAATCTATTCACATGATGTTATGGTGAAATGCAGTCTTCACGAGATAACTATAGAGCAATGCTAATCATTTCAGACTGAATGGGAATCAATATATTGTATTTTATGTATTTATCAAATTATTAGGAATTGGTAGAGGTTAATCTCTGGCCATCACGATCGACAAATTTGTCACGCTCCAATTTTTTCCACGCTCATGCCCATCATTTGTACATGCAGCAGAATTTTCGGTTCGAATTTGCTTGATATGTTTTGAACTGGCTTCTGCGTTATCCACCAGGCCATAAATTGTGTTATAATTGTTAAAAAAACTGATTTAAGAAGATTTGTGATAGTTGTTCTAGAATTTATTTAGCTCTTTATAATGCATTCCTGATCATGTCTAATAAAGACGAATGCAAGAGAGAGAATACAAAGAGAAAGAAAGAAATAATAACTAAATAATTTACACATTTCGTTTCTGTAAAACTGTCTAAAACGTTTTACTTTTATTGTTGATACTGACTGGAAACGTTTTGCATCAGCATTTGTCGCATGTTAAATGAAATATGTGTGTGTGAAATAAAATATATTAAATTTTATAATCCTGGTTTTACAATAGATGCTAAATAGAGCAACCCCAAGATTATTACATTGTTTGCACATGGTTGGCGTAATTTTTAAAAATTTTCTAGCAAGTCTCAAACATTTTGTGCAGCAACAGACAGCCTAATGACATTTTGCTCAAAGCCGATGAGGATGTCGTTGATGGTACTCTTCATGTAACTCCATAAAAATTGAGGGTTAAAAATTTGTCAATCATGGTGGCCAGAGATTCTCCGATACCAATTCCTATAAGAAACAATCATTCTTGAAATAGTGATAAAATGTACAACTGTATGGAAGGAGTTCTTCCTTGATTAGACTAAAAACACTTATACAGAAATTCTGCGAAATCTTTAAAGAGGCGTTACTTACGTCTGTCCAAACAACTAGAGGCAGGTACCGATATTTTTCAATATACCCTCCCACACGTTCATAGATAATCTTTTCTGGGGCTTATGGTCTGGTTGTATGTTGATTCTTATGAGTTCAAACGGGAGAACTTTGGCTATTAGTATGTCATGAATAAGCATAGCTTCATTTGAGAAAGCGAGTTTGCAGAAGAGTCAGATTGTTGCTGTTGATGAAATCCTTCCATTATGTGAAATTTCTCACAGAAGTGAACACTTCAGACCCAGGCTACCAGCAACTAATCCTTGTAGAAGGAACAGGATCAACTTCAACTAAAACAACTTCTTTCATTAGAAAAGTTTTGAAAGCGTTTGTCTGGCTAAAATGGTGTTCTGCAGATTCAGCAGTTGTCTGGTCGAGGAACTGCCAATGAATTGTTCATATATTTATATTATATCAGATTGATTTTCAAATTTGTTTTGTTATACCCATTGTTAAATTTTCCAATGGAAAAGGACACCTTAAACAACTGCAAAATTTAATTTGGCTGAAATAGAGCTCTGTAATACATAAACGTGACATTTCAGGATTTATATTTCATGGCAATATTTTGATTTTCTTTATCAATCTTTAAAATTTGACCCGTTATTTTTCGATCTTCTTCATTTGCGCACAGCCTGACGGCCAATTAGCTAGCGCTCTGGCCTTTGGTACCACAGGCCGCAAATCGTCACAGAGCCCAATCAGAATTCTTCTCACCTACATCATTCCCAAACTGTGAAAGGGAAACTCAGATCTAGGCACAGTGATGTGGAGTGGTGTAGTAATAGTAATAGTTTAAAGTGGATTCCGAACCACTGTATACACTGAAGTGACAAAAGTCATGGGATACCTCTTAATATCGTGTTGGCCCTCCTTTCGCCCGGCGAAGTGCAGCAACTCGACGTGGCATGGACTCAACAAGTCGTTGGAAGTCTTCTGCAGGAATATTGAGCCATGCTGTCTCGATAGACGTCCATAATTGTGAAAGCGTCGATGGTGTCACGAACAGACCTCTCGATGATGTCCCATAAATGCTCGATGGGATTTTTCTAGGTGGCCAAATCATTCGTTGGAATTGTCCAGAATGTTCTTCACACCAATCGCGAACAGTTGTGGCCCGGTGACATTGCGCATTGTCATCCATAAAAATCCATCGTTGTTTGGGTACATGAAGTCCATGAATGGCTGCAAGTGATCTCCAAGTAGCTGAACATAAGCATTTCCAGTCAATGTTCGGTCCAGTCGCACCAGAGGACCAAGTCCATGCCATGAAAAACAGCCCACACCCATTACGGAGC
Organism: Caerostris extrusa; assembly: GCA_021605095.1. Taxonomy (NCBI): domain Eukaryota; kingdom Metazoa; phylum Arthropoda; class Arachnida; order Araneae; family Araneidae; genus Caerostris; species Caerostris extrusa. The sequence continues at coordinate 34,934 of BPLR01000514.1, read as the reverse complement.
CACCACCAGTTTGAACAGTGCCATGCTGACAGTTTGGGTCCATGGCTTCGTGGGGTCTGCGCCACACTCGAACCCTACCATCAGCTCTTACCAACTGAAATCGTGACTCATCGGACCAGGCCACGGTTTTCCATTCATCTAGGGACCAACCGATATGCTCACGTGCCCACGAGAGTCGCTGCAAGCGATGTCGTTCTGTCAGTAACAGTTCGTCTGTCTCGGCACTCGAGTCGGTCTTCTGCTGGAATAGCCCAAGAAAGCCAAATTCTCCTCACAGTTCTAACAGACAAGTCCCTTGTACGTCCCACATTGATTTCTGCGGTTATTTGACGCAGTGTTGCTTGTCTGTTAAAATTTACGACTCTTGCAGACGTCGCCGGTCTCGGTCGTTAAGTGCAGGCGGTCGACCACTGCGCTGTCCATGGTGGGATGTTATGCCTGAAATTTCATACTCGGCACACTCTTGACACAGTGGATCTGGGAATGTTGAATTCCCTAACGATTTCCGAAATGGCATGACCCATGCGTCTAGCTCCAACTAACATTCCGGGTTCAAAGTCTGTTAATTCCCGTCGTGCGGTCATCATCACGTCAAAACCTCTTCACATGAATAACTTGAACAGAAATGAAAGCTCTGCGAAAGCACTGCGCATTTATACCTGTTCTATGCGATGCTACTGCCATCTGAAAATTTGCATATTGCTATCCCATGACTTTTGTCACTTCAGTGTATATCAATGGCACCACTGGGACCACGAACCCTATTATAATAGTATTATTTACGTAGATGTTGAAAACTGTGTTGTCAAATATTATTTTCAAAATAATTTTTCTACACATTAATAATTTTAAGGAAAGTTTTGAGCAGTTTGGAAAGATATAATGTTACACCCGTGCTTCAAGTATATGTATTTACATCATCATCAATCAAAATTTTTAGTAATGTTATTTAATAGGTAATGAAAATTTATATTACTTTCTTATATCATCAAGTAGCATTTGTGGCATAGCATAAATAACAAAATAGCATTCTAGACGTCAGCTCTCTCATTCAATGACGTCGTACGAATCCATCATGGAGGCGCACCTTCAAGTTGTTTTTAATTATTCCGTTCCTCCTTGATGTCGTCACCTCCACCAGCGACCTGGCTCATCCCTCTACTCAAATTACAACACTATTTTGTTTTATCCTAGAATATGTCCTGCAGATGGGTCATGTTGTACTCAGACACTGCACAAAAACACATAAAAACTCAGACGCAATTCATTTCCTTGGCATGGTAATTAATTTAAAATGCCGAAAGCGATTGTAGTAACAAAAACAAAGTGATACGTTAAGATATTTGTTATTTATTTAAACATAAACAATAAACTAATTAATTAATTAAATTTTGATAATTAATTTTAAATGCCGAAATCGATTGTAGTACCGAAAACAAATTAATACTTTAAAATATTAATTATTTATTTAGTTTAAAATAAATAATAAACTAATTAATTAATTAAGTAATTAAATTTATTTATTTATTTAAATTAATTAATAAAATAATTAATCAATTAAAATAATAAATCCATTAATTAAATTATGATAATTAATTTAAAATGTCGAAAGCGATTGTAATACCGAAAACATAGTGATACATGAAGATATTTGTTTTTTTTATTTTAAAATATATAATAAACTAATTAAATTAATTAATTAACTAAATTTATTTATTTAAATCAATTAATTTAAATAAATAAAATTAATTAAATTATGATCATTAATTTAAAATGCTGAAAGCGATTACAACGCCGAAAACAAAGTGATACATTAAAATATTTGTTATTTATTTTTAAATAAGCTATACTGCCAACGATCGTAACGATCGCTTCATTATTAATTATAGAATTCTATTTAAAATTAAATCACCTAAAAATAATAAAACTGTTGAAAGTAAATTTAGAATAGAATTAAAAATAAGAAAGATTAAACTTACGGAAATTTTTTAAATATATTAATCTTGAATTTTTTCTGATTTTATTCAAATACCCGGCTATAGAAGAATCTCTGATGCCAATTAAGTTATATGCAAAAATTATCATTTGATTATAATTTATTTATTGTTCATCATTTTCAGTTGTTATTTAAAAATAAATCATATTTCACGCCTATTTTTATACATGAGAAATATAACTGCGATTTTACTTTTTCGTTGTATGATACTAATTTATTTTTATCGTTTTAATAAAATTTGCGTATACATTAACCTCTTAGCTTAACGCAGTGGTCTGTGGCACCCAAGCTTCATGTCCACAAGAACTACATCATACGTTCTTTGTAATTAAATTCAAGAGCTATGGTATACATTCTTGATAGTTAATATCATAAGTTACGGCATATGTTCTCGGTAGTTAAAATTATGAGCTGCGCCATATCATTATCCTTATAATAAATATAGGTATACGTGAATGGGTAATATGGATAATACAGCATGTATACGCTTGGTATTTAAAATTATTAGCTAATCCCTACATTCTTCGTAGTTAATATTATGAGCTGCGTCTTATTATTATTATTATTATTTTTTTTCCAATGCAGCTGGCAAACACTTAGACACTTGGTCATGGATGCCTTAAGGCAAGCGCTGCACAGACGTTACTCACTTTGCATTACTGAAGCGTGTAACTTGTGGATAAGCCACGGACGCGGAGTAACAATGCCCCCGCATCGCTCTACGATCCTATGAGATCGGGATCTACGGGTAAAGTGGATTCCGAACCACTACAAACAACCATGTCACCGCCGGGACTCGAACCCGAAGCCTGTGGTACCGAGCGCCAGAGCGCTAGCCCCTGGCCATTCAGGCCCTAAATATTTTTTTTCTTTCTAATGCAGCTGGCAAACACTTAGAGAGCTTGGTCTTGGATGCCTTAAGGCAAGCGCTGCACCGACGTACTCACTTTGCATTACCCAGGGGCGCGTGTCACTTGAAGATAAGCCACGGACGCGGAGTAACGATGCCCCCGCAACGCTCTACGATCCTATTAGAGACCGGGACCTACGGGTTTAAAGTGGATTCCGAACCACTACAAACATCCATGGCACCGCCGGGACTCGAACCCGAAAACCTGTGGTACCGAGCGGCCAGAGCGCTGCCACTTGCCCATTCAGGCCCCCTGCGTCATTATTATTCCATTATTTATTAAATATGAGTATACATTTACCAGGAAACAAACATGGCTGATCTCTGTGGCACCTAATATACCTTACCTTGCCCTTGTGTACGTTAACCTCGAAGCTAAACACAGTGGTCCGTGGCACCCAAACTTGGTGTTCAAAGAGCTACGGCATTCGTTTTTTAAAATAAAATTCAAGAGCTACGCCGTATGTTATTGGTAATTAAAATCAAGAACTACACTGTATCATTAATTTCGTCATTTTAATAAATTTGCGTATACATTAACCTCGAAGCTTAACATGGTGGTTTGTGGCATCCAAACTTCGGGTCCACAAGAACTAAACTACACTTTTTTTTTTTTTTGTTAAATTCAAGAGCTACGGCCATACATTCTTGGCAGCTAAAGTTATGAGCTACGCCATATCATTGATTTCATCATTTTAGTAAATATGGATATATACCAATACCGTACCTTATACCGTATACATTAACCTCGAAGCAGTGGTTTTGTGGCATCCAAATTTCATGTCCAAAGAGCTCGTCATTCGCTCTTTGTTATAAAATTCAAGCTACGCCGTATGTTCTTGGCAATTAAAATTAAGAGTTACACTATATCGTCATTTTAATAAATTTGCGTATGCATTTACAAGGGTGATTAACATGATTAGTGTTTGCGATACCAGCCTTTTAAGTACCTATAAAAGTTACGCCATTCCCTTTACTTAAATAAAATAAAGATCTACGCCATACATTCTTGATAATTAAAATTAAGAACTATGTCATTGAACTCATTATCTTAATAAATTTGAGAAAAAATCCATGCAAGTTAAGTTACACAAAAAGATTAATTTCAAACAAAGAAAATACTTCCCAAAATTAAACGGCATTAAATTAATGAAATAATTCATATACGCTTTCAGGTGTTAATGTTGAGGGGGTAAAGGGGTGAATTATTATTTTACTATAGCGAAATAAGAAAGATAATAATATAATGTTTATCAAACTTTGCAAGATAAAAAATTAATCCTTCAAAACTAATTCATACGCATAAATCCAAGTCTCTCTCAGTTATGATGCATTTCAACTTGCCCTCATAGTCAGAAAGCATTGTTTCACACACATCAACGCGACGATGTTTTCCAAAAACTTCAGTGTTTTCGGTACCAATTGAGATTTGACGCGCTTGAGACCCAAAACATCTTTTATATTAGAATTGACCGATCCTTTTGGAATTCCAACATCATCAGCAAGGTCTCTAATTGTAAACCGACGGTTTTTGCAAGCACCAAATCTTTAATTGTTTTGGAAGTGAGCTACGTCGGTTGAGGTTGATGGTCTACCAGAGCGCTCTTCGTCTTCAACGCGTTCTCTGCCTTCTTGAACAAAATTGAATGCAGTTCTTTGGTTAACTAATTCAGACATTTCAAAAATCGCCGAAATCACTTTTAGCGTCTCACAAAGTCAAGCGTAATTCAAACCCTAATGAGTATTTTGACGTGAAATTTCACACAGATGTCAAGGACAGTGCCAACAACCTAAACAAGTAATATACACTCATGTCCATAAATTAAGGATAATTCAGAATCACACAGAAATTGAACTCTAAAATAAAAATTTCACCTGTAGAATTATCACTCACATCTTGAAGAAGAATATGAAAATTACAGGAAACCACCAGATGGCGCGGATAGTACGTCACAATGACGAGAGGTAAGAAAGGGGTATATAAGGAATGGTGGCAAAGAAGTAAAATTGTTCACAAGCGCTTTAAAGTCTTTCAATGCAATAACCGCATAGTTATGGCACAAAGGAAGCATTTGGATGATTTTTTACGTGGTAGAATTATCGGACGACTGGAATGTGGACGTACCCAGCTGGAAGTATCCGAGGAACTTGGAATCGCCCAGAGTGTCATCTCAGGCTTTGGCAACGATTCCAAGATTATGGTAATGTGAGTAGATGTGACAGCACAGGTCGCCCCGAGTTACAACGCCGAATGAGGACCGGTATTTAGCAGTTACTGCCAAAAGAAACAGACGGAGCACAGCATCAGACCTGTCTCGTCAGCTCTCTTCAGCCACAGGTACGACAGTTTGAAGGCAGACCGTGTACAGACGCTTAGGGCACATTGGTTTATATGCTCGTAGGCCTATCAGATGTGTTCCACTTACCGCAACTCACTGTCGCCTGCGATTTACCAGGAGTAGAGAGCATGCCTTGTGGACACCGCAACAGTGGTCTTGTGTGATGTTTTCCGACGAGTCCAGGTTTAGTTTGCAGTCTGATTCTCGCCGGACTTTCATATGGAGAGCGCCAGGTACCCGTTACCACCAAGAGAACACCATTGAATGACACCGTTACGGTGGTGACACCGATGGCTCGTTTGGGGAGGAATTATTCTTGTTCCAGAATTGACCTGCATGTTCAGAGTGTAACGATGACAGGCCACATCTATCGGGATGTCATTCTGGAACAACATGTACGTTTGTTTCGGGGCGCCATGGGTGCTGAATTTCTGTTTATGGATGACAACGCCCGTCCTCACCGTGCAAACATTGTAGACGAATGCCTTCAATTGGAGGATATCACCCGTATGGATTGGCCAGCATACTCACCGGACTTGAATTCAATAGAGCATGTGTGGGATATGCTTGGCCGACGAATTGCAGCCCGTCAACCCCCTCCCACCTGTCAACCGGAACTTCGGAGGGCATTGCTTGATGAGTGGTGTAATATTCCCAAGATCAGTTTGATCATCTGATACTCAGCACGCCTAGGCGTTGTAAGGCCTGTATTGCATCGTCCGGGAGACATACTCCATATTAACCATCATACTAACCATGATATACTGTTTTTTGTAAATAGGTTCTTTTTTAAATTTGCTCAGGGAGTAAAAATGGCAATTTTTATTAATTATGTCAAACATATAGCATCTTTTTTGCTCTTTACGTTTTGTTTAATAAATAGACTTTACAAATAAGTCAAATTTGTTTTGCTTCTGTCTCTTTCTTTTCCTGAACTTCATTATCCTTAATTTATAGACATGAGTGAATAAAAAAAAATTTTATGTCAATTCCTACTTTTTTTCCCACTGTATTGCAGAAAGTCCTTTAAAAATAATTTTCATCCATTTTATCTGGCGCCATCTATTCATAAGAGACATATGCAACTAAAATCTAAAAAAATTAAAATTAATTAATTAAATTTAATTACTGAATTAATATTTGAAAAACTGTATTAACATCCAGTGTCATCCACTACAAGTTTAAAAAAAAAAAATGTATTTGAACTTGAGTGGATGAATAAAAAGTATTTTATGAACGATTGAAAATTTGAACAAGATATGTTATATATAGGGAGAGTGCGAGCTAATAGAAGGAATTGAAAAATTGAAATTCCATATGCCCGGGAAATTTAAATTGAAAATGGGTTTAACTTTTTGGACACAGTAGTATAAATATTTTTGCACATTATGCAGCTGATGCTACCAGACCAGTGGTTCCTAAACTTGGGTCAATGATTCTCCAGAGAGTTCAAAGGGAATCGCTTTGTGATTTTGAGCTATTCGTCTATTTGCAATTGTTGCTACGCTTCGTTTGTCTAAATATAATTTATTTTTAAAATTATGCTGGTTATTTTTCGGAGGTTCTATTACCCTGTTTGTGTAATGTAGTTTACATTTTATTCGTTAATTAATTCGTTAATTAATTTTGTTATTGTTTATATTTAATTCAAGTAATTGGAAAATCGTTCGTCTGTTCATATTTGAGGATAATTAGTTTCTTGCTGTTTATGTTATGTAGCGTGCAGGTTGGTCACCCACATTGTAAGTGGGTGTGGTTGGATTGAGATATTTGAGGCACAGATTGGTGAACTCATAGCTTTATTTACACGCACCACAAACACCACACACGTAGAATTAGAGACATACAATATATAGTGCATTCAGAGACATAAAATTATAGATTCGTGGAAGGACTTCATTTCTAAGCCAAAATCCAATTTTAGCTACACGTGGGAGGCGCGAAATATACTTCCTCTCCTAGTGAAAATTTGTAAGCGAACTAATACGGTTACGTTAAATATATTTCCGCTCGTGATGTGAGACCGTAAACTAAGCCTTTCTCAACAGAGGCGCATGGTTGCGCTGTACTTCCTCTCACGTGAGAATCTGGAGTCCAACTGACTGTTTCACCTGGACGCCACATAAGGGTGCTTTTGCCAGTGTGTGGGAGGAAGTATGGCTGCATTATGTATAATTTTATAGATAAAAGGAATTAATTCATCATTACTCTAAAATAATAAATATGGTTATATTAATAATGGTTAAAAATAAATAATAAATTGGTTGTATTAATGGAATTAATATATTTTCTCTCGGGTTGAGAGACTGTAAACTATACCTTTCTCAACAGAAGCACATGGCTGCATTGTGCTTCCTCTCGGGTGAGAGTCTCGAAGCTGAATGACCATTTCCCTCGAATGCCATAGAAGGACGCTTTTGCCAGTGCATTGGAGGAAGTACGGTTGCATTATGTATAATTTTATAGATAAACGGAATTAAATCATAATTACTCTAAAATAATAAATATATTAATGATATTTGTAACCGTGGTTCCACTTTCTCAACCATGTTCCTTCCTACGCACTGAGAGCGCCCCTTGTGGCACACAGCAGGAATCGTCAGTAGGCATCGAGACTCACCAGAGAGGGCATACGGCAATACAGGCGCTGCCGTTAGTTAAAGGCTCTCATTCTGAGAGCTTGAGTGGAATCCTTCCACTAACCTTTAGTTGCATATCTTTAAGTGAGTTATATGTTGTGTATTAAATATTGTGCATGTGTCGCATTTACGTGCTTGTAAACAAATCTGTGTGTTATTCAACCCGATAACACCCAGATCCAGCTGCACAAATAAACGACACACACTACATGTTATTTTTTTTTTTTTTTTTCTAATTTTTCTTGCTTTAATTTGTACAGTTCCCAGCAATTAAATAAAAAAAAATATTAAAAATTGCAAAATACACAACGGATTCGTATATATTTAATTTAAATATTAAATAAGTTCGAACCATCAAAAAATTCATCAAAAAACGTTTTTAGAGACAACCACATAATAAATCTTAAAAAAAAAAAAATGTTGGAAGACCACCTTACAAGACAAATAATTAATTCCATACTTAAAACTTCCCAATTTGGATCTTTTTTTTTATGACATCTGATCCTACAAATTATATACATATACCTAATGAAATCCATTACCGTCACAGGTTAAGTAACATCTCCAGTATTAAAACGGCAAAGTAAAAACCCTTTGACGCGAGGGCCATCCCAGTAACAACGTTCAGGCACACCTATGCCTTTATTTTAATTATTTCGTTCCTACCCCATGTCGTGGCCTTTCTGGAATGACCTTAACTCATCCTCAAAACAGTTCTCTTCCTTGCAAAAAGAATCAAAAAACAGCGAGGAAATTCCCCTTTCCTCCAAGAAAAGGGTTCATGAGGGTTAATTGACGGATATTTATCTCTTCCTCTCCTAGTGAAAGTTTGTAACTCAACTAATACGGTTGCGTTAAATATACTTCCTCACCAGATGAGAGACTCTAAACTAAATCCTTCTTAACAGAAGCGCATGGTTGCGCTGTACTTCCTCTTGGATGAGAGTCTTGAGTCCAACTAACCATTTCTCCTGAATGCCACAGAAGGGCGCCTTTGCCAGTGTGTAGGACGAAGTACGGTTACATTATGAATAATTTTATGCATAAATGGAATTAATTCATCTTTACTCTAAAAATAATTGTTATTGTTGTTACTAATTCCCCCCCCACGGTGCAGGAAAACCTACACCAGGTTGAAACGACCCTGTCACAGGCGACGTCCAAAGCTAAGGGTAATATGCAGATTCACTTTTAGCGAGGAACCACGAGGGCAGAAGACTGATTAAACCTCAAGACAACGCTCTACTGTCATATTAGATCAGGATCTACGATTTAGAGTGGATTCCTAACCACTACAAACATCCATAGCAGACATTTGACCATTCAGGCTCACCCTAAAGTAATAAATATATTAATGGTATTAAATTTTTTTTTTTTTTGCATCAATTTGTACAGTTCCCAGCAATTAAATAAAAATATAATTACAAATTAAAAAGTACATTACTACTTCGTATTGATTTAAAAATTAATATGAACTTCAGAAGAAAAACATTCAATTTAAATATTAAAAGAATTTGAACCATCAAAAAAAAATTTTTTTTTTTTTTTAAAAAAAAATTTTTTTTTAAGAGACAACCATATAATAAATCTTAAACAAAAATGTTGGAAGACCACCTTACAAGACCAATAATTAATTCCATACGTAAAACTTTCCAATTTGAATCTTAAAAATCCTTTTTTTTTTATGACATCTGATCCTACAATTTATGTACATGCATATAATGAAATCCATTACCGTCACAGGTTAAGTAACATCTCCAGTATTAAAACGGCAAAGTAAAAACCCTTTTGACGTGCGAGCCATCCCAGTAACAACGCTCAGGCACACCTATCACTTTATTTTAATTATTTCGTTCCTGCCCCATGTCGTGGCCTTTCTGGAATGACCTTAACTCATCCTCTAAAACACAACAGTCTCTTCCTGCAAAAAGAATCAAAAACAGCAGGAAATTCCCCTTTCCTCCAAGAAAAGGATTCATGAGGGTTAATTGACGGATATTTATCTCTTCCTCTCCTAGTGAAAGTTTGTAACTCAACTAATACGGTTGCGTTAAATATACTTCCTCTCCAGATGAGAGACTCTAAACTATATCCTTCTTAACAGAAGCGCATGGTTGCGCTGTACTTCCTCTTGGATGAGAGTCTGAGTCCAACTAACCATTTCTCCTGAATGCCACAGAAGGGCGCCTTTGCCAGTGTGTAGGAGGAAGTACGGTTACATTATGAATAATTTTATGCATAAATTGAATTAATTCATCTTTACTCTAAAATAATTGTTATTGTTGTTACTAATCCCCCCCCACGGTGCAGGAAACCTACACCAGGTTGAAACGATCCTGTCACAGGCGACGTCCAAAGCTAAGGGTAATATGCAGATTTACTTTTAGCGAGGAACCACGAGGGCAGAAGACTGATTAAACCTCAAGACAACGCTCTACTGTCATATTAGATCAGGATCTACGATTTAGAGTGGATTCCTAACCACTACAAACATCCATAGTACAGCCGGGACACGAACGCGCGAAACCTGTGGCACCGAGCGCCAGACATTTGACCATTCAGGCTCACCCTAAAGTAATAAATATATTAATGGTATTAAATTTTTTTTTTTTTTGCTTCAATTTGTACAGTTCCCAGCAATTAAATAAAAATATAATTACAAATTAAAAAGTACATTACTACTTCGTATTGATTTAAAAATTAATATGAACTTCAGAAGAAAAACATTCAATTTAAATATTAAAAGAGTTTGAACCATCAAAAAAAAAAAAAAAAAAATTTTTTTTTTTTAGAGAGATAACCATATAATAAATCTTAAACAAAAAAAATGTTGGAAGACCACCTTACAAGACCAATAATTAATTCCATACTTAAAACTTTCCAATTTGAATCTTAAAAATCCTTTTTTTTTTTTATGACATCTGATCCTACAATTTATATACATGCATATAATGAAATCCATTACCCGTCACAGGTTAAGTAACATCTCCAGTATTAAAACGGCAAAGTAAAAACCCTTTGACGTGCGAGCCATCCCAGTAACAGCGCTCAGGCACACCTATCACTTTATTTTAATTATTTCGTTCCTGCCCCATGTCGTGGCCTTTCTGGAATGACCTTAACTCATCCTCAGCAGTTCCTTCCTTGCAAAAAGAAGCAAAACAGCGAGGAAATTCCCCTTTCCTCCAAGAAAAGGGTTCATGAGGGTTAATTGAGGGATATTTATCTCTTTGCTAAACTCGTCGCATTGGGGAGTGTTGAGGAAATTGGACCCCGACGCGTAATTCTCGTCCATTAGTCCATGGAACTTGAAAAAGTTCCTGTTGGTTGGTAGTAGTTCTTCTGGATGAACTTTGGTCTTCCATCTGGCTGGGAATGTTCTGGGGCATCACTCAACTCACCTGTTGAGGAAGGGGGTGGGAAGGGTTGACCCTCTTTCGAAGACGATTTTTTTCTTCTTCTTGCTGATGAACGAGGCGCTAAAAGCCAATGGCTGTTTTTGTTTGTTGTTGTTGGTTCCATGGTAGTGTCAGAGCACATTTGTTTAATGGTCTTGGAATGTGTGTACCAAGTGATCAGGGCTTTATGATCATTTTTAAAGGCTATGCACTTCACACATTTTTTTACATTACCCTGTTAGAATGTTAAAATGAGCCATTTTGACTTACACCTTCGAATCAAATTTTGAGAATTTTTGTAAATTTTATACATTATATTGTCATGTGTATGTATTTTCATATAAATATTCCATGTCTTGTCAGTGATTTAACATTCAGAATTCGCCTATCACCCTACCATTTATGTTGAATACCTTTGACTTGAAAAGATTAAAATGATTTAATAATGTCTTGAAAAAGTACTAGAAGATTTTTCCCAGATATTATGAAGTTTTCACCTAATATTCCCTCTTTTTAAACGTTTATTAAATATAAAATAACAAAAAGTAGGCACTTCACAATTTTTTTCATCACTCTATTATAATGTTAAAATGAGTCCTTTTGACCCACACCTTGGAATCAAATTTTGAGAATTTTTGTAAATTTTATACATTAAATCGCCTTGTATATGCATTTTTATATAAATATTCCATGTCTTATCAATTATTTAACGTTACTTTTGATGCGGGTCAGAATTTGCTTGTTGAATAGCTTTGACTTTAAAAGTTTAAAATGATTTAGACATACATCTATACACCACGATATGCATCTATACCTCCATTATTAGAATATGGTAGCTGGTTGTTGGTTAGACGCAAGTGTCAGAGGACATTTGTTTAATGGTCTTGGAATGTACGCACCAAGTGATCAAGAATTTGAAATAAAGGGTTTTTAAAGGCTAGGCACTTTCACAATTTTTACAACACACTGTTAGAATGTTAAAATCAGTCATTTTGACCTACACTTTGGAATCAAATATCTCAAATTTTGAGAATTTTTGTAAATTTTATACATTAAGTTGTCATGTGTATATTAAATCTCCAAAATATTCTATGCCTTGCCAGTTGATTTAACATTACTTTTGATGCGGGTCAGAATTTGCCTATCATATATTTTGAATAGCTTTGACTTTAAAAGATTAAAATGATTTAGACATACATCTATACACCATGATATGCATCTATACCGCCATTATTAGAATATTATTAAGTGGTCAGAGGAGGACATTTGTTTAAGGGTCTTGGAATGCATGCACCAAGTGATCTGGGGTTTTTTAAAGGTTAGGCACTTCACACATTTTTTTACATCACTCTGTTAGAACGTTAAAATGAATCATTTTGACCCACCTAATCAAATTGGAATCAAATTTTGTCAGAATTTTTGTAAATTTTCGCCTATACATTATATCACTCTGTTAGAATGTTAAAATGAGCCATTTTGACCAATCAAATGTAAATTTTGATTTTTTTGCTCATTTTTATTTTTATATAAGTATTCTACGTCTTGATAATGATTTACAATACTTTTGATGCGGGTCAGAATTTGCCTATCATGTATGATGAATAGTTTTGACTTTAAAAGACTGATTTAGTCATAAATCTATACACCATGATATGCATCTATACCGCCATTATTAGAATATGGTTGTTAGTTGTTGATTCGACGTCAGTATCATAGGGCATTTGTTTAATGGTCTTGGTATGTATGCACCAAGTGATCAGGAATTTGAAATAGGGTGTTTTTAAAGGTTAGGGACTAGACTTCACAATTGTTTTTACATCACCCTGTTAGAATGTTAAAATGAATCTTTTTGACCTACACCTTGGAATCAAATTTTAAGAATTTTTGGAAATTTTATACATTAAATCGCCATGTATATGTATTTTCAAATAAATATTGTCTTGTCAATGATTTAATATTACTTCTGATGCGGGTCAGAATTCGCCTGTCAGCCTACCATTTATATTGAATAGATTTGACTTTAAAAGATTAAAATGATTTAAACACACATCTACTCATACACACCATGATATGCATCTATACCGCCATTATTATTTATTGTAACATGTTTTTTTAAATTATGTACTGAACAATAGCGAAAATGATCAAAACAAAACAAAAAAATATTAGAATATTTTTCCGGTATTATGAAGTTTCCTTCTAATATTCTCCCTTTGTCTAAGTTTCTTAAACATAAAATAATAAAAGAAATATTTAATATTCAAAGCAAGTATTTAATACCAAATTAACAGAATTACTTATTAAAAGTGATTCTGTTAATTTGGTTTAAATACGTGCTTTGAATATTAAATATTTCTTTTTATTGTTTTATGAAATAATTTGGTTTAACATCTCTTTGTGATAGCCATATATTTTGTTTTTAACTTTCTTCTGCTTTACATTTAAATTTTTGATTGTTTTTGACAGAATTGGAATATCCGAATTTTCGAATTTAATTTAGAACATTTGACTTACAGAAGATGCATTAATTAATTTTCCTGTGTGCTTTAAAAAATGAAACGAAGATAAGTTGCGAATTAAAAGTTAATTTGTAACAGACCGTTTTAGTAAATATTTGGTTGCATGTAGAAATTATTATGCTATATTTATTCGTCTTTGCATTCTTCATTTGTCGGACTTCTAAATATCTGTTGTAAATAATAAATGAAAAGAAAATGCAGAAATAAGAATGGCCAATGTTTCCACATTCATTAATCTGTGAATAAAATTCAATTAGCTCATGTTGAAAATTACAAAATTATATTAAGAGAAAATCAAATTTTTATAGTTTTTGTTCAAAACACTGTTCATTGCTAAAAAATCAGTGATCATAAAAGATGATCATTGTTTACTTGTTGCTTATTGTTTGTTGATCAATGTTTATTGCTTATTAATTATTATTTATTGTTTGTTTGATCATTGTTTATTGTTCGTTTTTATAATTATTAGATGATTATTGTTTATTTGTTGCTTGTTGTTTATTGTTAATCATTGTTTATTGTTTGTTTGATTATTGTTAAAGATAATCATTGTTTACTGTTTGTTTGATCATTGTTAAAGATAATCATTATTTATTGTTAGATGTTTATCATTGTTAGATGATCATTATTAATTTGCTGTTTGTTTATTATTTGTTGATCATTGTTTAATGTTTGTTTTATCACTGTTTTATGATCATCGTTTATTCACAATGATAAAGATGATAATTGTTTGTTTGTTGGTCATCGTTTAATGTTTGTTTGATCATTGTTAAATGATCATTGTTTATTTGTTGCTTGTTGTTTATTGTTTTGATCATTGTTAGATGATCATTCTTTATTAACAATGATCATTAAAGATTATCGTTGTTTATTTGCTGTGTATTATTTGTTGATCATTGTTTATTGTTTGTTTGATCATGGTTAGATTAAAAGATCATTGTTACATTATTAACAATGATCACCTTTAATGATCATTGTTACTTAATGTTAAATGAATATTGTTAAATTAATTAAATTAGTGTTTGTCTAAATATCGTTAAAAATATTTTCTGACGAAAAATAGCAGTAATTTATCAGCGCTAAAGCGTAAAATGTGCATTGAACGTTGATTGTTAAATAAAGACATTGAACTTTTATACCACTTATTTAATAGATAAAAAAATGATAAATTTTAAATAAAATACTTGTAATCTACGAACGGGTAATCTAAAAATATACTGCTTCGAAATTCTTTTCTAATCATATCATTTAAACTAATTAACAAGATTTTAGTTATTAAATACATTCATGAAAAGGTGAGACGTACTACAGTACATTTACTATCTAGATGAAACAGAATAAATTTTTGTATGTAATGAGAATTTTAATGCCCTAATTTGGTGCTGTGATAGAAACCGCACCGCTAAAATATTTCTAATTCAGATCATATAGGTGTTTAATTGGTAACGAGTTTGGCGAGATTGAAATAAATTTAGCGACACTTAACAACTGAATAAATTAAATTTTCGGCGAATCCTTTAAAGAAAGACGCCATAACAAATTATCAATTGGTATTTTCGTTGCATCTTACTCTTGCATTTTTTTTCTATCTAATATATGACTTGATTTGTAGAAATAATTTAATTAGACCTTTTCGTGATTGAACGTGATTTTTAATTTACTACGTCCTTGGAACACGAATGGGATAATAATTATTATCAGTATCAAATTAAATGATTTAATATTATTCATCAATCTGAGTAAAAAACTGTAAATTTGTTTGCATCTGTTTATTTTTCAATCTAACATTTTTACATATTTTTTAATATGTTATTATAATTGATGATCCGTACATAATGAATGATCGAGTTGTTTGAAATAAAGGTTGCTCAAATTTAATCTTGTGTGTTTAAATGTTTTTGATCATCATGTCAGTTTTTAACGAATCATCTGGGAATGAATTGAGAACGGATTCAACTCCTTCCATTAAGGAATTGATTAGTTAAGATGCAAGGCTCTTATAGCAAATAAGATTTTAAACTGAATTTTTGTCATTAAATCAATTAGTATGTGTCTTTGTTTTAAGATTTTTGAGACAGAGTATTAGGTCAATGTATATTAATCATTATTTATTGTTTGTTTGATCATTGTTAGATGATCATTGCTTATTAACAATAATCATTAAAGATAATAATTGTTTATTGTTTGTTGATCATTGTTTATTGTTTTTTATCATTGTTAGATTATCATTGTTTATTTGTTCTCTGTTTATTATTTTTTGATCATTGTTTATTGTTTGTTTTATAACTGTTAAATGATCATTGGTCATCAACAATGATCATTAAAGAGGATTATTGTTTGTTTGTTGTTTATTGTTTGTTGGTCATCGTTTACTGTTTGTTTGATGATTGTTAAGTGATCATTGTTTATTTGTTGTTTGTTATTTACTGTTTGTTGATCGTTTAAACTAACAATATAGTTTGATAATTGTTAGAGGATCCTTCTTTATTAACAATGATCATTGTTACTTAATGTTAGGTGAATATTGTTAAATTAATTAAATTAGTATTTGTATGAATATCGTTAAAAATATTTTCAGAAGAAAAATAACCAAAACCTGAAATGTGCATTAAACGTTGATTGTTAAATAAAGACATTGAACTTTTATACCACTTATTTAATAGATAAAAATGATAAATTTTAAATAAAATACTTGTAATCTACGAACGGGTAATCTAAAAATATACCGCTTCGAAATTCTTTTCTAATCATATCATTTTAACTAATCAACAAGTTTTTTATTATTAAATACATTTATGAAAAAGTGAGACGTACTACAGTACATTTACTATCTAGATGAAAGAGAATAAATTTTTGTATGTAATGAGAATTTTAATGCTCTAATTTGGTGCCGTAATAAGAAACCGCAGCGCTAAAATATTTCTAATTCAGATCATATAGGTGTTTAATTGGTAACGAGTTTGGCGAGATTGAAATAAATTTAGCGACACTTAACAACTGAATAAATTAAATGTTCGGTGAATCCTTTATAGAAAGACGCCATAACAAATTATCATTTGGAATTTTTTTTTTCTATCTAATATATGACTTGATTTGTAGAAATAATTTAATAAGACCTTTTCATGATTGAAAGCGATTTTTAATTTACTACGTCCTTGGAACACGAACGGGATAATAATAATATGACAAATATCAAATTAAATGATTTAATATTATTCATCAATCTGACAAAAAAAACTGTTAATTTGTTAACATCTGCATATTTTTCAATCTAACATTTTTACTGATTTTTTTCAATAAGTAATGATAATTAATGATCCGTACATAATGAATGATTGATATGTTCGAATTGAAGGTTGCTCAAATTTAATTTTGTGTCAGTTTTTTGAACGAATCATCTGGAATGAATTGAGAACTGTTCAACACTTTCCTATAAGATAAGATGCAAAGATGCTCTTATAACAAATAAGCTTTTTAACTGAATTTTTGTCATTAAATCATTTAATATGTGTCTTTGTTTCAAGATTTTGGAGACAAAGGATTAGGTCAATACCATCATCAAATTTAATCTTGTGCGTTTAAATGTAAGTTAATCATACGTAATCATCAGTAAGTTGATCCTCATGAAGATTTTTTGAACGAATTATCTGGAACGAATTGAGAATGGGTTCAACTCCTTCCGGTAAGGAATTGGCAAGTTAAGATGCACGGTTATTATAGCAAATAATATTTTTAACTGAAATTTTGTCATTAAATCAATTAGCAAATGTTTTTGTTTTTAGAATTTTGAGGTGTCTTAGGTCAATACCATCATCAAATTTAATCTTGTGTTTAAATGTGTTTGATCATCATGTAAGTGTTTTGAACGAATGATCTGGAATGAATTGAGAATGGGTTCAACTCTTTCCAGTAAGGAATATAATAAATAAGGTGCAAGGCTCTTATATTAAATCAGATTTTTAACTGAATTTTAATTGATTTAATGATCAAGATGTTTTAAGTAAAGGATGCTCAAATTTAATCTTGTGCGTTTAAATGTGTTTGATCCTAATGTAAATTTTTTAAACGAATCATCTGAAATGAATTGAAAACGGGTTCAACACTTTCTGATAAAGAATTGATCAGTTAAGATGCAAGGCTCTTATAGGAAATAAGATTTTTAACTGATTTTTTGTCATTCATTTAATTGAATTTTTGTTATTTTTGAGATTAATATCAAATTTAATCTTATGTGTTGTGTTTGATCCTAATGTAAGTCTTTTGAACGAATCATTTGGAATGTATTGAAAAAGGGTTCAACTAACCCCCATAACTAATTTATTAGTTAAGATGCAAGCTCATATAATAAATATGATTTTTAACTGATTTTTTTTTCTCATTAAATTAGTTAGTACATGTCTTTGTTTCAAAATTTTTGAGATAGAGTATTAGGTCAATCAATAAATTTAATGTTGTGCTTTTTAAATGCGTTTCATCATCATGTAAGTTTTTTGAAGGGCCTGAATGGCCGAATGGCTAGCGCTTTGGCGCTCGGTACTACAGGTTTCGGGTTCGAGTCCCGGCGGTGCCATGGATGTCTGTAGTGGTTCGGAATCCACTTTAAACCGTAGGTCCCGGTCTGACACGATCGTAGAGCGTTATGGAGAGTGACATATTAAAAATAAGGAAAAACTAACTGTTCATAAACATAGTGATTAGGGGTTATAGTCCTTGTTGCTTCACATCCCCATATACCGCTTCATTCATCATCATTCATCAAGTTTTTTGAATGAATCATCTCGAATGAATTGAGAACGGTTCAACTTCTTCCGGTAAGTAATTGATTAGTTAAGTTGCAAGGTTCTTATAGCAAATAAGATTTTTAACTGATTTTTTTCTCCTTAAATCAATTAGTATGTATTTTTGAGACACATATCGATCAATATATAGTCATATATAGGTTAATCGATTATAGATTAGTAGGATATATGAAGGTCAATATCTTATACGCTGTGTATAGGAAGAATCCGGACTTGAAATGCACAAAAATTAGTCAATCATATCTCTACGACGCCTAATTTTCAAGAAAATTGCGAAAGAAAAATATGTCGTTACATCCTGTGAGAGGAAAATAAACTTTGTGATGTGATGCGATAGTGGAATAAATAAAAAAACAGAAACATTTAAAAAAAAAAAATTACACCCCTAGTCTTGTTGAAGTGGAACAATTTAAAGAGAGATGGGCTATAGTTGCGCGTCTATTAGGCGAAAGGAAAGCTATCATCTTCAATCATATATCATAATAGAATAATTGTTGTAGACGTATTGAAGATATTGCAAACTATTTATTTATGCCAATAGTATAAATTAAAATATATTTAAGATCATTTTAATTAGTGAAAGATATAATCTGCATGATAATTATTTTTATTTTTTTATATGAGCTCTTAACTTCTTGCTGAGGTTTCAACTTAAAAAAAGTTAAATAGTTACTACGGTTAATGTACACAGCAAAGTATTTTCAAAAATGGTTTTTTAAAGATTTTTAATGTAAGATCAGTTAAAAAATTTTTAATAAAAAAGGTAAATATTTTCTATCCATTATAATTATTTATTTATATCCGTAAAGAATTATGAAAAGCAATTAATAGATTTATTTTCATATTTAGTAATGGCAAACATGTAGGCAAAATCGAGAAAAACCAATTAATCTTTTTCTCTCCCTTACGAAAACTAGTTTCAGCAAAACCACTCTTTTCTGCAACGTTTTTAAGTAATACTACGAAAAGCAAGCAAGTTGGAAATCACATTAGAATAACTTAGAATTGATTAATTGATTAAAAAGTATTTCAGCTGTTTTTTCAAAATTATGAAAATCCTAGTTTTATTTTTCTTTTTGAAAAAATAATGTTAAATTTGATTCATATGTAAAAATATTTTTAAGTTTAATCGATTAACTGTTGGATTCCATTTGATTTTTTTTTTTTTTTTTTGTATTTCTGAATTCAATATATACACGTGGTCAGATTCATTTGTGTTTCTTTTCCTCCCCTGTTCAGAAAGCCTTAACAATATTTAAATCTAAAAAACAAAATCGGTTTTCAAAATTTTACAAAAAAAATTCCTGCCCTTCAAAACCATGTTCATGCTTTTGTCCCTTTATTCTTTTAAATATTTTTGACTGTATAATTAATGCAAAATTCTTTTCGGTGTTTCTTTGGCATACTGCATTGAAATCCTTTTTCTGTTTTATTTCTTTTTATTTACAAAAAGCCATCAATTACACACACTTCACCAATTACTCAAGAACCAAACAAAAGTGCAGTTATAAACTGGTACCCACCTTACTCAGAATCCTGTGTACAACATCTCTGGCTGCATTTCCATTGAATTCCCATGGAAATGCCAATTTTCATTTTAAAATAAAATAATCGTAGCTCGAACTTTCTAACAACCAAAAGAATATAAATAAGAAGAGTAAATTTGAAAAAAAAAAGAAAAGGATATAACTTCACATGAAATGGATCATAATATTTTAACAGTTGAATTGTAATTGGAACATATGAAGTACAACTAGTATTTGAAATAAAGTATCATTGTTGTTTTATAATAATCGTCCTCTGACAAATCATTTGGTACCATAGGCCTCAGGTTCGGATTCTGGTGGTGGCATGGATGGAAGGTGCTTAATGGTTAGTGGTTCGGAATCCACTTTAAAATGTAGGTCATGATCTGTTTAGCCCTCATGTGCACAAAATGACCGTAGCGCGACAAACCAAACCAAACCGAACCAAACCTCTAACATATCAAATATCCTTGAATACGATATAAATTTACATTCAAAAGCGTTTTTTCTTTTTAAAAGAAACAATATTTAAATCTAACAAACAAAATCAGTTTACAAAATTTTACAAAAAAAAAAAAAAATCCTGGTCTTCAAAACCATGTTGACGCTTTTGTCCTTTTGTTCTTTTAAATATTTTTGACTGTATAATTAATGCAAGAATTCTTTTCGGTGTTTCTTTGGCATGCTGCATTGAAATCCTTTTTTCTGTTTTACTTGTTTCGATTTACAAAAAGCCATCAATTACACACACTTCACCAATTACTCAAGAACCAAACAAAAGTCCAGTTATGAACGGGTACCCACCTTACTTAGAATCCTGTTTACAACGTCTCTTGGCTGCGTTTTCATTGAATTCCCGTGCATTGGTAACAGAAGAGTGCTTGCAACCTCTGATCCCTTGCATTATCCGGCCGATGGTTCTCTTCCTATTGATGTATTGACATACTAACCAGGCCACTCACCTCAACCGAAGAAGACTCTCCTATCTGTCAAAATTTTAATTCGAGTTTCCGAAACCATAAATCTCGCCGGCGTTGGCCAATTCCGTATTCCGGTGAAGATGCGCGCCGTTATTGTTTAACCCTCTCTTCAAGCAGTGACACCTGACCTTCCTGAAGGCGTTATCATCGCAGAGGAGTGTCGCGGAATTAAAAGCCTTCCTTTTGCACGAACGTTGCCTAATTTCTGCTTCTGCAAAACTTTCAGACAGGGGGAGTGTTGATGAATTGCCGTCAATTCCCTTATTGCAAAAACCAAGTAACGAAATGAGGTTTTAATTGCATATTGTGAAAAATGTGTATCTGGTTTAAATTCTTACCATTATGTTATTTTCGTTTACTGGAGAAGTATTCATATACTTTTTATCCTAATGCAACTGGCAATACAGACAGTCTCTTTATCCATTAGCAGAGGCTGCACCGCTGTTACTCATTTAGCACTACCCAGTGGCATGTGTAATTTGAAGATATGCTACAGACGCGAGTAACACTACTCCCACAACGCTCTACGATCATATTGGAGCCTGATGACCGAATAGCTTGGATACCACAGGTTTCTGTTTAGCCTGGTCTGTTTAGTCCTGGTGTGCACAAGATGAACTTAGAGCGACAAACCAAACCAATCTACTGTTATAGTAGACAATTACCTACGGTTTAAAGTGGATTCTGAACCACTACAAACACATCCATGGCTCCGCCGGGACACGAACGCGAAATCCGAGATACGAGCACTAGCCACTCGGCCATCTGGCCCCAGTATCCATATACTGAAAACTGCATCTATTTATTTGCTTACAGATCGACAGATAATCAAAATAATATGAATAAAATAATAATAAAATCTCTTCAGAAGCGACACCTGACCTTCCTGAAGGCGTTATCATCGCAGAGGAGTGTCGCGGAATTAAAAAGCCTTCCTTTTGCACGAGCGTTGCCTAATTTCTGCTTCTGCAAAACTTTTAGACAGGGGAGTGTGTTGATGGATTGACGTCAATTCACTTATTGCAGGAAATCAAAGTAATGTGCAACGAAATGAGGTTGTAATTGCATGAGTTTTTCGTTAGATTGTGAAAATGTGTATCTGTATGTGTAAATTTGTTACCAATATGTCATTTCCGTTTATTGGAGGTTTGGTTTGTCGCTCTACGGTCAACAGACCGGGCTGAACAGACCGCGACCTACAGTTTACTCGTTTATTGGAGGAGTATCCACGTACTGAAAAACTGCAGCTACTTATTTGTTTACAGATCGACGATAACTTCTTTATAGTAAGAAATCGAAATAATGAAAATAAAGTTGTAATTTCATGTAGTTATATTAAAAAAAAAAGTGTAGCTGATTTAAATGTTGGCCAACATTTCATGCCCTTTCAGTAATTAAAAGCTGAATTTATTCTTTATACATAGGATGACGTTTACTTATAAATGCTTTCAGGACCAAGCTAAGATTTGACTCAAACTGTTTACTAGACTGAATAAAACTTCCTCAATCTAAGAAAGAAATTTGCCTTTTTTACATCATACGCCCTAACTTGAATTTTTACAGAACTAAAAATCAATTCCTTTGAAACAGTTACGATTCAGTTCTTGGTGAGGTGTCTTCAGGACCGAGCTAAGATTTCGCTCAAACTGCAACACTAGACTAAATAAAATTTCATCAGCAAACTATATTGAATGAAATTTCATCAGGAAACTAGATGAAATAAAATTTGAATTAATTAATTAAATTTATTAAATTTTAATGAATTAAATTAATTAAGTTTTAATTTATTCTTGCCATCATTTCATGTCCGTTCATGAATTAAAAAGCTAAATCTATTCTTTATTCATAGAATGACGATTACTTTTAGGTGTCTTTCGGACCAAGGTAAGATTTGTTCAAACTGCTCAATAGACTAAATGAAATTTCCTCAATCTAAGAAAGAAATTTGCCTTTTTTTCTAATTTTAACAGCAAACTAAACTAAATAAAATTTCATTCATAATAGACTTAATCGAATCATGGAATAAATTTCATTAAAAAAATAAATAGACTAAATAAAATTTCATTAACAAACTGGACTAAAGGAAATTTCATCAACGAACTGGTCTGAATAAAATTTCATCAGCAAACTGGACTAAATGAAATTCCATCAACAAATTGAACTAAAGGAAATTTCATCAACAAACTAGACTAAAGGAAATTTCATCAGTCAGATAAAAAAATTCGTCTTTTCAATATAAAATATACGTAGATTGAACTGAAATAAGAAATAAACCAATTCAATAACTAATATTCTATTTATTTAATTTAAGAAATACTAATTTCATATCACTAAATCGTACAACCCTAATTTGTATTATATTTCCAATAATATTCTTAAACATTTCAATACCGTACTAAGCATACTTTTTGATATTTAAAATAAAAGGGTTTCTTTTTTCTTCTGCAGAAAAGTTTTCTTTCAATACGTAAATAATTATTATTGTTCAACTTAACCCACTACATGCCATGTTGATGGTCGACCAGAGGGCACTTCGTCTTCAACGCGTTCTCTACCTTCTTTGAACTGTTTATATCACTTTTAAACATTTCTTTCCGATATAGGAATGCTCACCGAATGCCTTCTGCAACATTCTATACGTTTCCACAAACAAAATTGAATGCAAGTTCTTTGCTCAATTCATTCAGACATTTCAAAAATCGCTGGAATCATTTTAGCCTCTCACAAAGTCAACCGTAACTCAAACACTAATAAATATTTTGACGTGAAATTTCACACACATATCAAGGACAGTGCCAACAACCTAAAAAAAGAAAAAAAAGGAAATTCCATATGCCCAGGAAATTTAAATTGAAAATTGGTTTTGCTTTTTCGACACAGTAGTAGCTAATGTATTATCATCATTCAACTTAACCCACTACATGTCAAAAATGTATAATAAATGTCTTGAAATGGAGGATAATTTATAACATAAAATAATTGAAAAAGGAAGGAAAAAAGGCTGCGGTTAGTGTCTTAAATGGTGTTGAAAAACTATTTCGCTTCTTTTGGGCAACAAGTCAATTTACTTGCTTCTGCCTTTTTCAGAGAAATTTCTTGTAACCCACTGGAAAAAACTTCCTAGAAATTTCCATCACATGTTCTTAGAATAATAAAAATACCCTGTACGTTTTTCTTTTGGGTAGAATTTCTGTTAATATTGCCATTTATTGCAAATTGCCTTTAATTAAATAAGTCTAATATATCGATTCAGAAATAGAGATGACGATAACAAAGTACATTTTTTCAATATCTTTAAACTTCTTTGAATATACTTACACTTTTCCTGAATATTGAATGATTTTCTTTTTAGTGAAATATGTTTTAAATTTTTTTAATCAATACTGATGTATAATAATATTATTAGATTTTCCTAATCTCTTCCATTTTTGTTAATCGGACCTTTCAAATTTACTTGATTAAGGTTATATTGTATACATCTAATTCAGCTGATGTATTAAACCGCTTTCTTTCATTGGCTCAGTGGCCTGACAGCCAATTGGCTAGCGCTCTGGCCTTTGATACCACAGGTTTTCAGGTTCGTATCCTTGTGGTAGCAGGGATGTTCATTAGTGGTTCGGTAACCACATTAAACTGTAGGTCCCGGTGTAATTATCCTAAAGTGTGCAAAAAATTACCATAGAGCAACAAACCAAACCAAATCTTCCTTGGCGCAATAGCCCCATGGTGACAAAGGACGACTTCCTACTGGCAGATTTCGAGACAGAAGAAGTTTTCTTTTTTTTTACAGGGGTAGGGTTGTCAGTCTTATGCCTAAGAGTCATATTAGATAGGTACGTACTGTTTAAAGGGAATTCCAAACCACTACGAAAATGGAATTCGAACCACTACAAACATCCATGGCACCGTCGGGATCCTTTGTCACAGAGTGCCAGAGCTCTAGACACTCGGCCATCAGACCCCTATTGACACTTTGCCATATCCTACGCACATTATTTTCGGTTAGTAAAATGTGTTTTCTCTGGCTCTTCGTGCCACAAATTTTGGGTTCGTCTCCTAGCGGTGTCGTGGATGTTTGTAGTGGTTTTGAATCCATTTTAAACCGTGAATCCCGGTCTAATATGGCTGTTGAACGTTGGGCTGACAACACTACCCCGTAAAAAGAAAAACATATCTCTTCTCGTAATCTGCCAGTAGGCAGACGGCTTTGGCCCACAATGGGGTTGTTGCGCCAACGATGATGATGGTTATATTGTCTGCATGTAATTCAAGCGAAGTATTACACACTTCTCCGTTGACGCAACAGCCCTATGGAGGACCACGGCTGTGCGCCTACTGGTAGATTTGGAGACGGAGATGTTTTCGTTTTACGGGGTACGGTTGTCAGCCCAACGCTCTACAGTCATATTTGATCACGACCTACAGTATAAAGTGGATTTCGAACCACTACAAACATCCATGGCCATCAGGCTCAGTCACTCGGCCATCAGGCTCCATTAACATACTACTAACTAAACATAATGTATGAAGCATATAGTAAAATGTGTTTAAATAAAAAATAACATATTAAATAAAGAAATTGAGAAGGATTCTCAAAATTAATAACTTAAGACATCTAATCAATTGTTTCATAAATTTGTCTTTTTGCAGTTGTAGAAATGAATATTGAACAACAACCAAGGAGAAACAAAATGAATTAGTTAAAATTCTCCTTCTAAATATTTTTCTACTTTGAGCAATATATAAGTATTTATTTATTTATAAGTGTCGATGAGTGGTTTAATTTATATTTTTTTCATTTTTAAAATTTAAATGCTAAAAGTTAATTGCTAAATTAATAAACAGATTGCTTTGATTTAATACAGTTTTCAATGTCATGAGCAATTCATTCTAAAGATTTTCAATCGTAAAAATGCAAGGAAAGTTATTGGAAAAAACTAAATGAAATAAAATGTTTTGACAAAAAATAAATTTGTTCAATTATTTTTTTTTTTTAACTTATAGCATTATCATAACAACTTGTACTTATATTATTGAATTGTATTGTGAAGTTTCACTTTTGATGTAATTGGTATTGGATGACAATTGGTGTCGTAGCTTGCAGAAGAGAGAAACTTTTAGTTTCACTTCTTTATGCAATTAATTTAGGTGTGGTTTCTCGTTTTAAGAATTATTCTTTGATTTCTATTTAGATTTCTAATTATATTGTAATCTCAGATTGAGATGTTTTTACGTAATGGTTATACAAACTTAAATTTTTTTTGAAGGAAGTCCCAAAATCTTATTTTTTGATTTCTGATTTGATTTCTGAGGAATAATATTATATTGGTCAAAAACAAATACAGGTCCTGATGACTGAGTGATTAGTGCTCTGACGCTCGGTGCCACAGGTTTCGGGTTCGAGTCCCAGCTTGATTTTTGGTTTTTTTTTGTCACTCTACCGTCATTTAGTGCACACTTTAGACTAATTAGACCGAGGTCTACAGTATAACGTGGATTAATTATTAAATTAAAAATATGCGATTTTGAAACTGTAGTAATATAGTAATTCTAAAACAGCCAAAAACCTACCGAAATCACTGTATTTTGTTTATTTCTTTTTACACTTTTCATTATATTCATAGTCTTTAAACACCAGTGCAGACAAAGATGATTTAACTAAGTAGGAAACTAATTAAATCTCCTAATTTTTCTCAATTTCTCTGTTTTGATCATTTAAATTTCCGCTAAATCTGAGAGTTTTATAAAACCTTATTTTCAAAAACTGTAGTTAATAAAACTTTAAAAATCTTTTTAAGCTTTATTTATGTTCGTAAAATGCATGTATAAATATTTTATTCGTTTGCAGTTATTTATTTTAAATTGATTATTTGTTTTAAACAATATATTAAAAAAAAAAATTATCTCTTGTTTTCAAGCGGCCTGGTGGCCGAAGTGGCTAGAGCTCTAGTCTTTGGTATCAGGCTTCAGGTTCGAATCCTGACTGTGGCATGGATGTTTGTTAGTGGTTCGAAATCCACTTTAAACTGTAGGTCCTGATCTGTTTAGTCCTCGTGTGCGCAAGATGACCGTAGTGCGACAAACCAAACCAAACTCTTGTTTTGTAAAAGAAAAGAATTTATATTATAATATAAATAAGAGTCAAAAACAGATTTCAAATAGGTTTTTATCGTCAGTTACAATATTTAAAATTATTTGAAAATTCATTAGTATTATAATCAAGAATTTGTGCTCGAATATTATTTATCTTTCTTCTTAAAATTAATTAATTTCCTTTTTTGGTTTGTCGCTATACGGTCATCTTGTGCACACTTTAGTCTAAACAGACCGGGACCTACAGTTTAAAGTGGATTCCGAACCCCTCACAAACATCCATGACATCGCCAGGATTCGAACCTGAAGCCTGGGATACCAAAGGCCAGAGCGCTAGCCACTTGGCCACCAGGCCGCTATTAATTTCCTTTATTTAAAATTTTTAGCTTTAAATATCCATTTACAGTTAAAAAGGTGGTATTTGAAAAATCTTCATTTTAAATTCTATTAATTAAGTATTATTAAATTGAAAATTAATTGAAGAAAGAAGCAATTATAATCTGATATTCAATTAAAATATTGCTTTCGAAATTATTCACTCATAATTGTATTTACTTTCTACTAATTTTCTTGTATGTATATTAATAAAGATACATAATATAATTATATTTAAAAAGATTGCATTTGATGAATAATCTTCTATGAAAATATAGTGTAATTAACTTTACTATATTTTCACTACATATCGCAACATTGAAGTTTTAATATCATTCGATCAAAGATCTGTATCAAAAAAATATCCACCGATATCTTTCTTACTTCTAGACAGACAATTAACATATCTTAATTCTAATTAATTTAAATATTATTAAATTGAAAATTAGTTGAAGAAAGAAGCCATTTTAATCCGACATTCAATTAAAATATTTCTTTCGAAATTATTCACATTATTGTATTCTAAACTAATAAGTATATTAATAAAGTTACATAATATATTTATATTTTAAAAATTACATTTGATGAATAATCTTCTATGAAAATATAGTGTAATTAAGGAAGTAACTTCACTTGAGAGCAACATTGAAGTTTTAATATCATTCGATCAAAAAGCTGAGATCTTTATCAAAAAATATCCGCCAAGATCTTTCTATCTTCTAGATAGACAATTAACATATACTAATTTGAATTAATTTAAATATTATTAAATTGAAAATTAATTGAAGATAGAAACCATTTTAATCTGATATTCTATTAAAATATTGCTTTTGAAATGATTCACATAATTGTACTTACTCTCAACTAATTTTTTTATATCTATATTAATATAATAATTATTATAATTAGATACATAATACATTTATATTTTAAAAATTACATTTGATGAATAATCTTCTATAAAAATACAGTGTAATTAAGGAAGTTAACTTCACTTGAAAGCAACATTGATGTTTTAATATCATTCGATCAAAAGGCTTAAGATCTTTATCAAAAAAAATATCTATCTTACTTCTAGACAGACAATTAACATATCCTAATTCGAAAAGGACCAGATCTTTTGTAATTGAATACCCACTAACTTCCCAGTTCTAAATCTTTGATGCCTTTTCGTGGGCGTTAATGGACTTAGACCGGGAGCAGAATGTTAAGCGAGTTCTTCTTCAAGAACTTTTTATGCTGGCTGTTTGGCAACAACACCATCAACAACAACAACAACAAGAAAAAGAAAGCACGCGAGTTCTTTTCACTTCTGGCGCACGATTCGAATGCTTAAACACCCCTCGAAGTAATTGCTAGGGCGTGGGCCCCAAACAGCACCTGCAAACCCTTCTTTGTCCCGCCGGAATGATCTGATGACAGTAGAGTTCCACCAAGAGATTTTCTGCTGGGAGTCAGTATACGCTAATAACACGACGGAAGACCAGTTCTTGTTGGTGTTGGTGGACGGTGAAGAATAAGGCCAGAATGGAATCGTTACGTATGCACGGAACCACAAGAAGCCACAAGTAAATAGACTGGACTTTTCAATGAACAAGGTAGGTGTGGCGTTATAAACTCTTAGAAGTAAGTGAGAAAAGCAACAGAGCAAGTTGATTGCTGGACAATGCGGGGCAATGAATAGTTCTTAAGCGTTTTTGTAATTCTGGAGTGTTTCATTAAAAGGTTCGAGGTTTTTTTTCATCGGCCTTTTCTAAAGCTTAAAAATTGGAATAAAATAAAATAGGGATTTAAGGAATTGAGAGAGGTTAAAAAAAGTTTTGTCAGAGAGAGGTAGATGGTAATTAGAGGATTGCGTAGGCGTGAATTTCGAATGACTTTAGCGATCTAGTGTTAAAAGAGTCTTTTCATTCTTCGAACGATTATATATAGTGTTATTGGTGATATTAATAAATAGTAATTTTCATTTATTCAAAAAAGAGGAAAATGTTTTCAAGAGTTTTGTCAACAACAGGACAATGAACCACAATAATCCGGAATGCCAACAGGTTTATAACAAGTATAATAACAAAAGTTAGATTGAGGCATTAAGAATCGATTCATACATAATTAAGAAAATTAGACTGAGACATTTAAAATCGGCTAATACATAATAAAAGATTGAGACATTAGGAATTACGGTTTATACATATTAGGCTAATTATTCTTTTTATTGTGTATGAACCGATCCTTAATGTCTCAGTCTAATTCTTTTTTTTATTGTAGACTGGATCATTTAAAATCGGCTAAAAAAAAGATTATGTAGACACTGAGAATCATTATTATATCATTTCATACATAATAAAAATATCTCAGTCTAATTAGACCGAGATATTATGGATCCTTTCAGTCTAATTCATTATGTATAAACCGATCCTTAATATCTCAATTAGATTGAGATATTATGTATGAACCGATCCTTAATTCATACATAATAAAAAAAAAGAATTAGACTGAGATATTAATGAACCGATCGGTTTCATACATAATAAAAAAGCATTAGACTGAGATATTAAGGATCGGTTCATACATAATATTCCAGTCTAATGCTTTTTTATTATGTAAAAAAAATCCTTAATATCTCAGTCTAATTTTTTTTTATTAGACTGATCCTTGATCCTTATATCTCATAATTCTTTTTCTTTTTTTTTTTTATTATGTATGAACCGGTTCAATACATAATAAAAAATCCTTAATATCTGTCTAATTCTGAGCCCTTATCTCAGCCCAATTTTTATTATGTGAGATATTAAGGATCGTGTTTCATTTTTATTATGTATGAACCGATCCTAATAAAAAAAAGTCTTAATTCTACATAATAAAAATTTTAGACTGAGATATTATGTATGAAACTGAATTAGACTGAGATATTAAGGATCGGTTCATACATAATAAAAAAAGAATTATGAATATTAAGGATCGGTTCATTAATAAAAAAAAAAAGAATTAGACTGAGATATTAAGGATCGGTTCATACATCTGAGTTTCATACATAATAAAAAAAAGAATTAGAATTAGACTGAGATATTAAGGATCGGTTCATACATAATAAAAAAAAAAAAAGAATTAGACTGAGATATTAAGGATCGGTTCATACATAATAAAAAAAGAATTAGACTGAGATATTAAGGATCGGTTCATACATAATAAAAAAAGAATTAGACTGAGATATTAAGGATCGGTTCATACATAATAAAAAAAGATTAGACTGAGATATTAAGGATCGGTTCATACATAATAAAAAAAGCATTAGACTGAGACATTAAGGATCGGTTCATACATAATAAAAAAAGAATTAGACTGAGATATTTAAAATCGGCCAATACATAATAAAGAATTGAGACATTAGGTATCGGTTCATACATGATATGACTAATTTTAGACTGAATATTATTATGTATGAACCGATTCCCTAATAAAGGATATTAAAATTAGACAGACATTAAGAATCGGTTCATACATAATAATATTAAAAATTAGACTGAGACATTAAAAATCAGTTTCATACATAATAAAAAAATTAATTTAATTGATATATTAAGAAATTTAAGAAATGTATGGCGAATTTAAAAATAAAATTTTCTTTTGTTCTTAATCTTTCAAAATATCATAGAAATTAAAATGTTGAAAGGTAACACGATATGGTATTAATAAAAGGAAATTAGATGAATAATAGAAGTTGAAACGAAACATTACCATATCAAAACATCTTATTCTTTAGCTAAAGGATGAGCAGATTTCGTAAATATTAAACTAATTAAGGAAAATTTAAGAATAATAAATCAAAAAGACATTTCAAAACAGGAGAGAAAGATGTTTTAAAATTTTATTTTCGAAATAAATAAATCTTACTTATTTTTGTATAATACTAATTGATGTGCAAATCCCTTTGAATTGCTATAAAAAGGGTAAATAATTTAAGTGTTTTATATGATTACATGAGTAAACAATAATAATAATAATAAGGAAATTCGTCAAAAAAAAATAAAAGATAACTTGTCGTCAAAAATAAATAGATATATCTATATAAAAAAAAAAAACCTTTTTGTAAATCTTATTTTAGAATAATTCCTTAAATATAGGCGGCTTGATGGTCAATTGGCTAGCTCTCTGGCCTTTGGTATCCTCATGTTTCAGGTTCGAATCCTGGCTGTGGCATGGATTTTTGTTAGTGGATCAGAATCCATGCTAAACTGTAGATCCAGGTCTAATTAGCCCAAAGTGTGCACAAAAATGACCGTAGAGAGACAAACCAAACGAAATCTGTTGTGATGGAACACCAGTAGGTAGAAATCTAACTTGACTTCATGACGCTGACGTTTTTCGGGAAGGGTTATCAGCCCTACGCCCAATAGTCATATTAGACCGGGATCTACTGCTTAAAGTGGATTTCAAACTACTACAAACATCCATGGCACTGCCAGTACTCGAACTTGCCTAATTTGCAAATTGGCTAGCACTCTGGCCTTTGGTACCACAGGCTTCAGGTTCGAATCCCGACGGTGGCAGGGGTGTTTGTTAGTGGTTCGGAATCCACGTTACTGTAGGTTGTTATTTAGCCTAAAGTGATGAAAAAATTACCGTAGAGCCACAAATCAAACCTTAAATATAGTGCGATCCCGATATAAAACAGTTCCAAATAATGCGGGCATGGTTATAACGGGGGTAGAAGAATGACCTCCCAAAAGAGAACAATCATTAAATACAGACGATCACCCAGGATTTTGTCTTTAGGAAGGGGGAGAGGCTGAACTAAATAAGGAGTACCTTTTGAAAGCTCAATAAAAGTCATACTTAATCATAAATAATAGAAAAATTAGTCGAAATTCCTTATGTTAATTATTTTATTAAATTTCTTGCATCGAACTAATTTGAATCAATCGCATAAAAGCATTAAAACTAAGATTATACAAAAAAATAAAAATTAATTTCTAAAATAAATTGCATCAACAAATTATAAATTATAAATCTCTTTTTCTATTTTTTTCTGTTTTCGTGATTTTCGTGAAGTTTTTGTAATTTTTGCAAATGTTTTCGTGATTTTCGTGGAGCTTTTGTAATTTCTGCAAATGTTTTCGTGATTTTCGTGGAGTTTTGTAATTTTTGCAAATGGTTTCGTGATTTTCGTGGAGTTTTGTAATTTTTACAAATGGTTTCGTGATTTTCGTGGAGTTTTGTAATTTTTGCAAATGGTTTCGTGATTTCTGTGGAGTTTTGTAATTTTTGCAAATGGTTTCAATTTTTGCACACAGATTTTTAAAAAAAAAAATTAATTTATGTCTCTTCATAAAATATTGCTAATAAACATATCTTTTTTAAAATCTGATCTGAAACCATAGACATCAAAAAATTCTTGAACAAGTATTTTCAGTTCTTGATTATCAGTGGAAACTACTTGTGATCTCGCAATAAAAGCACTTTACTAGAATATTCTGTAATCCTTTTGCAATTCAGTAGGGCAGCCATGCCTTATTTTACTTATGTAGCACTTTCTTCCTTTAATTCTATGATACATTACCAATATTAGAGCACCATAAACCTCTTCAGCTTCTCTATATGTTGCATCTGATGGCCAATTGGCTAGAGCTCTGGCCGCATGCTTCAGATTCGAATCCTGGCAGTGGCTTGGATGGTATTACCAAGTCTAATTAGACCAAAATGTGCATAAAATGACCATAGAGCGGCAAACCAAACCAAATATGTTGTGATGGAGCACCGTAGGTAAATCTTTAACTTGGCTTCGTGACGACGACTTTTTGCTTGGTAGGGTAGTCAGCTATACGCCCAACAGTCATATTAGAGTAGTACTTACGGCTTGAAATGGATTCCGAACCACTATAAACATCCATGGCACCACCGAGACTCGAACTACCTGATAGCCAATTGGTTAGGGCTCTGGCCTTTGGTACCACAGGCTTCAGGTTCAAATCCTGGACGTAACGTGGATGCTTGTTAGTGGCTCGGAATGCACTTTAAATTGTAGGTCCCTGTATAATTATACTGAAGTGTGCAAAATATGACCATAGAGCGACAAAACCAAATCAACTTCTCTGTTTATTTTATTCCTATTTATTATATGTACATAGCATTCTGAAACCCTGCACAAATCAGAATACAAATTATTTTTGCAATAACCCCCTCCCCTTTCACACACATTAGAGATAACAGTAAACATCGCACTAAAAATCAGCTAAAACTAATATTAGCATAATTCAATAATATTCTGCTAAAGAAATTATATGTAAATCAATCATCAATTGTAAGGAATAATGCTATAACAACTTATATTTCCCTTGTCTTCCAATATTATAGGAATAAATGAGAAATAAAACTTGAATAACAAGCTTGTCTAACCTTTGTGTTTAAAGTGATGAGAATTTTTAGCAACTGTTGCATTCTTAGTATTACCAAGGTTTACTTCTTACAGACTTTAAGTTCACCGAAACTGTATGTGGGCTTGTTTGATGCTTGTTTACAATTACCCCACCTGACCCTATTGTAGCTTAACTGTTTCAAAACAACGTGGAAATGTAACCCAGTTACAATAAGTACAATATTATTTATGCAGTATTTTCTACATTTTTATTTTCTGCTTTTACCTGCAACATTCTGTAATGTTGTAGGTTTGTTACAGTATGAAGTTAACTGTCATTGTTGTTTTTTTTAATCACTTAATCTTCGAAATAACGCTGATAGTCTATAATAAGGTTGTAACAGTTGTCTCCAAAAAACAACATTATAACAAGGCGGCTCTTTATAAGGTTTGGCTTGTAGCTCTACGGTCATTATTTGCACACTTTAGGCTAATAGCTAATTAAACTTTATTTAGGTTGATTAGCTAATTAGACCTTTTACGTAGTAAAAGTTCGGATAAAGATAATTTTTTAATGTTTATACTCGTTTACTTTGTATTTGGAGTATACAGAATGCTTTAAAATTTTTGTTAAAAGTTATTTAGAAGAATCGCCCAGTGACTAGCTCTCTACCACAGGCCCCAGTTTCAAGTCCCGGTGGTACTATAGATGTTTGTAGTGGTTCGGAATCACCTTTAAACTGTAGATTCCGATCTAATATGACTGTTGGGCATAAGACCGACAACCCTACCCGAAAAAAAAGTCAGCGTTACGGAGCCAAGTTAGATTTCTACCTACGGGTGCTCCGGCACATCAGAAGCTGTCCCTCTTTCCATGAGACCACGTAGGGCCCACTACCCTACCCCGTAAAAGGAGAAGTTCCATTTCGGAATCTGCCAACAAGGAGATGGCCATGGTCCAACATGTACTGTAATGCCAGGAATTAATTATTGGAATTTAACTAAAAT